>SMSQ01021137.1:0-12270 GCA_019453375.1 Ctenoplectra terminalis
CACGAAACAAATGGCGTCATTCTGGCGTTATTCTGGCGTCATTGTATGCAAAGGGGTTAAAGGATGAATTGTGTTGAAAATTTAGAGAATATTATTATTTGTGAATATTACATTTAAGAATAAGTGAATGTTGATTACAACGCGTCGCGACGTTCTCTGACCACGCATTCGCCATCCCCGAGGGTTGATGCAGTGGTTGAAGAAGGTGGTGTATTGGTATCGATGCGGTACGTATTTGGTGGTGTACCAAGTTATAGGGAATAGTTCGGAGTTTATTATTATTGAAATATTTTTCGAAGTTTATGGAAGTTTATACGTTGCTACTTTAGACTTATGCCAGTCTTATATTTATAGTATTTTATTTTCTTACTTCATTTTATCGTCTGGACAGCATAAATTTTTGATAAACCTTCAGAAATATCTGAATATATGTTTCTTTTATAAATTCCGTGCATGTTTAATATTTTTTTTAAAAGAAACAGTGTTACGTCCTTTTAAATTTATCTACGGAAGAGAAACGTTCCCGGGTATTATTTTTATCGAATAAAATTGATGAAAATTGTTTCACGGATTGATCGAGACTTCAACCAAACCGTTTTCTGATACATCAAAATTGTTCCGTCTTTAATTTTGCTATCCAAGCATCATCGGTTTCTGTATTCGTGTTCGAGCATGGCGTGATAATATTTCCCTGGAAATCGATTGTTCAATTCTGAAAGGTTCGCTTTGTAATCCGGCTACAGCGAAAATATATTTGAGCCGATTTTGCCGGAATTTCATAGAAAAATGAAATTTCATACGACTACAAGTCAATCTATATTCGAAGCCAGTGGCGTCATGCAAATTCCATTTCTGTCGCATTCGACGTACAAAACGGAAAATCAATAAAGAAAATCGCGTCACGGAATGGTTTCCTTTTTCCTGTGGGACTTCAACAAGCAGTCCTGTGCATCGAAGAATCATGGAAATCGCAATTTCTAACCTCGAATCGCTGCGAACGTATCGTGAAACGACTGCGCTTATTTTTTACTCTTCGACCTTTTATCACCTGCTTGTTGGAACAGTGACTAAATCGATTCACGAAAATTGATTTACCAAATGTAGCGCGTCATACGAATACTGATAGAACAACCATCTTATCGTTATATCGCTATCATAGTAAGTAGCAATATCTATATAAGTAATAATAATCATCGCTAATAATAAATTAGAAACTTATTCATGAAAAAATTAACTCCTTGTTCCACAATTTAGCCGGGAAAAATTCGGAACACAAGTATAGCGGCCGACGCTCGCCGAACACTCCTGCCAAGATTGTTTAGATTTTAGTCCTTATTTTCACTAGCTGTTATCTAGAAATTTGATATTCGTGTTTGGCTTAAAACTGTAACTATGAGCCTCACTCGTGATATTTATCTTTGATCAGAAATTGTGAGTTTCACTCGTGATATTCCTATTTAGTCCGAAACTGTAACTATGAGCCTCACTCATGATATTTATGTTAGACTAGAAATTGTGATTCTCACTTGTGATATTCCTATTTAGTCCGAAACTGTAACTACGAGTCTCACTCATAATATTTATCATTGACTAGAAATTGTGGTTCTCGCCTGTGATATTCGTATTTGGTCCGAAACTGTAACTACGAGTCTCACTCATAATATTTATCATTGACTGGAAATTGTGATTCTCACTTGTGATATTCCTATTTGGTCCGATACTGTAACTACGAGCTTCACTCGTGATATATCTCTTTGACCAGAAATTGTGAGTCTCACTTGTGATACTGTAGGAATGTCGGGTTGACTCAGATAAAGTTTCTCAATGATCAACTCGATTTAACAAAATAACAAAGTCTTTATTTCTAATTTTAATTCTCACGCTAAACTCTCTCATAATACTCGCTCTGCTCTTACACTCGCTGGATTCTCTTCCAGACTATCTCGCACGCGCATTTTCTCCAACCATATATTCAAACATTCTCTCTCTGTTCATTCCTCGATCTCTTCCACTCTGTTCAGGCATTCCCAGAAAATTTTCTGTCACGCAGTAATCTCGATCACTCGGCCCAAACACTTTTCCTTCACACTTCCATCGCTCTGTCCCCGAACACTCTTCATTCTCACCGTTCTCAAGCTGTCCCAAACACTCTTCTTTCGCACCCCTATCGCTCGGACTCGCGAACCCTTCGTTCACACACCTATCGCTCCAGACCAAACATTCATTCCCGAATTACCATTCCCACAATATTTCTATTTGGCCCGAAACTGTAACTACGAGCCTCACTCGTGATATATCTCTTTGACCAGAAATTATGAGCTTCACTCCTAATATATCTGGCCAAAAATTGTGAGTCTCACTTGTGATATTCCTACTTGACCCGAAACTGTAACCACGAGCCTCACTCGTAACATTTATCTTTGACCAGAAATTGCGAGTCTCACTCATAATATTCCTATTTGGCCCGAAATTGTGATCACGAGTCAAACTCGTCGAAGTATTACAAGGAGTTGAAGAAGAAAAAAAAAAGACAAGAAAAAATGGTTCTACCGACCAGAACGGATGGAAACATAGGAGAAACGCTTGGAATAAACAGTCGCGAAGGCGAACGAACGAGCCGTCGACCTCAGGAATCGATTATCCTCGAAGACTTGGCTGGTTGGCTCGAAAGGAGAAGAAAACGCGATCGAGGACGAAAGGGAGGAACGGAACGGTTTCATCGCGAGACGTAATCTTCCGTAATTAATCGACGAGTGGCGGTTTAACCGGCGGCTAAAAGGGAAAGGTGTTAGGTGCTCGTGTCTGAGAGTGCCTAAATCCGCTTAATTACCTGCCTCTCATTTGATTCCCGGCTGCTCTCCGTGTTTCCTTTGTGCACTTCCCTCCAGGGGGATCGAAAGGGAAGCCATTTAGATCCAACAGCCTGCAAGGATACTCCTAAGAAAGACGTCGAGAAATTATAAATGCGACGATTCGTCTCGCTCCTGGAACTCCTGTCTCGAACAGAAAGAAAGCGATTAACAGTCTCTCTTCGGGATTTCGGTGGCGAACAGAAGCAATGGGATTTAATTGTAGTGTGTTGGAATAGGTTCTTTTCGTGCGTGGGCGGTGAACGTTGTAGTTTGGACAATGGATGTGAGATTAGTTGTTTTGTGTAAGGGTTGCTTGATTTATCCTTGCTTTTATGTTAACTGAAACTAATCGGAGGAAGCTTGGGATGATCAAATTAATCCGTTGTTAGTTTCTGACTCAATTTAGTCCCTCGTCGAGGAATAGATTTATCGTTTGAATTTATTCGGAGGGTTATCAATGAGAATTAAAGTAACTTTTTGTTTAGTAGATTTTTATTAGGTTGTTAGGAATGTTTCTTTCGTTATCTTCGTGCAGAGATTTCTTTTGATAGTGTTTATAGACACATGCAGTCTTATTTGTTAAATGAGAGCTTGAGGAAGCTAATTAACTAAATTAGGTTTACGAACATCGATCGGCTCATTTTGATAGGTACATTGAAATACAAATTATTTGTAAAATCGTTAGTTCAGTTTCCTTCAAATTAATAGGTTTCTGTTAGCAGAGATTTATTTAGTATATTTCTCGTATATAAATTCTATTTTGTGTTTACATTTTCCGCATCCATGATTGTTAAACTTATGCACAAAATCTGAACTGAGTCAAATTGACGGGTTCCGTAAATCTAGTGTTAAATAAACTGGATTGATTACTGTATAATAATGTATAGTAAAACATAAAATATTGTGCATTCTTTACTTATTAATAAAACGAAAGAAACTTCTGGGACAATCTAATAATATGCCGGTTTTGTAGTGGTGAATGAGTTTGAGATATAAAAATAGAGGGTAGTTTTTGGAACTTTTGTTATTCGGAAAAAATTTTTTTTGTATTTTGGTGGAAGAGAAGTTTGAAGTATTTTTTTTGTTTTCTTTTTAGTAATAATATTCGGACCCATTTGAGTCTATAGGTAAAAAGTTTGAAGTACGGAAAAGTCGAACAGCTTTTACGTTAGGTTTTTATGTAACAGCTTTTTATTATTCAAAAGTGTCGTAGTTGTTTCTTAAGGAAATCAGCTTGGAAAAAAATATGGTATACGATTAAAAAGTTTATCGTGGGATACATTTGTATATTTTATCCCGACTGTAAAAGGCGTTTGAAAGGTTCGAATAGAAAATTTTAATTCACTGTCAATAAGTTTTACCGATTTAAAAAAAATTCAAAACGTATTACCGGTGTCTCTGATTATAATTAAATAATAATTGAGAGCTTGTTTCTGTTTGCGTCATATCCGTGCTATCGCGTTTCTTTTTCCGAGCAAGAAAGGTTAACATCAGCTCGAAGATAGTTTGAGAGTTGGAAGCGGACAAAAGTTCAGCACTATCAACGCCTGACACACTTTTGAAGTTCGACAATATTGTTACCGCGAAAACGACGGAAGATAATACGGTGGTACAAGTTGAAAGTGATTTCTTTTACGATTTCCTCTATAGAATTAGATTTTCCTTAAAGATTCAACGAGAAGCAGTAAAGTCTGGAAATACGAGCTCAATTTTCTACCATCTGAAACGTAATCTTATTGGGATTTAATGAAATTAAGAATCGAACGAATAGGATCATTCTTCCTCTTATTTACAGCTTAATGAAATACCATGGTACGCTGATTTTGTTAATTTATTTTAATTCCTCATCGAGCTTTTAATACAATACGCTCGAATCGGAGAAACTTTTATCATAGCTCGCGAACGAAGGCAGATTTTAATTAGTATTTGCTTAAACCACAGAAGACAAATGTAATAACGTTTCAAACATTTGATATGCTTCCAAAAAAAAATTCTAGAAATATCGCAATAAATTTTAACTGATGGAAATTAGATAGCAACAAGAATTTAATATATGTAATAGTAAAAGAAAAGAACTTGGATAGGTTTTAATCGTACAATTTTCTTTAAATTTAAAATATTGAAAAAATCTCTACGTCTAAAAATTGTTAGCTTCAGATCTCGAAACCACATCTCGAAAATGCTTCATTGGAAAATAATTCCGTGACGCAGAATGTAATGTGCGCAATAATGGCGAGCAGAAAGTAAGCGTGTCATCGACGATATAATTTTGCGGACTTAACTATGTTGTCGTAATATTGTTATCCGTACGAGGAGGAAGCTTCAGAGACAGTGTCCTCTTTAGGCGATTGTCAGTGTCCAGTTTCTGAAATTGCTTGGCTGCTACTTTCCAGCAGTTTAGTCGTGTTCACGGTTACGCAGCAACAGAAACTTCAGAACTGTGTCAAGCGTTAATAACCTCACCGAATTTCCTTCCCCTCAAACTTGTCCCGAGCAGGTCTCGGTTGATGCCGAAGTTTCCACCCCGAGATGGAAATATCACTCTAGATTTATGTAGTGCCCAGAAATCAGTCAGTGTATAGATGAAAGTAATATCTGAAACGAGCTGCCTAATTTTGCAAATGTATTCTCTTCTCTTCTCGGTGTACCGAATAAAAAATCATATAATATAGCAAATCTAGGTCTGCGAAGACTTTCGAAGTTTCATATTGCAGAAACTAATTAAAGTCGATTATCTTTTCCGTTTTTATTCCTAAGTAAGAATATTTGATTCATCTATTTAACTTTTGATCTTTTAAATTCACAACTGATTTTAAGTAGACAAATTCTATTCTCTTTGAGTTGGAAATATTATCTCTCACGTGAAAAGTTAGGAAATTATAAATTTAAGAATCTAAGTGTTGGATAATTTAATTACAACGAATAGTAGAATAATAATCGAATACTGTTTCTCTGAATTTCTCAAGCTTCTCTGCAAGAAACGTTATCATCCTCTAATTTATGTATCTAAATACTCGTAGCAACTGAATATCAGCGATCCAATTATACACAATATCGATCACAACGATCCAATTATAAAAAATATAATTATAATAAATATATAATTAATCAACAACTAGAGATATCTAACTATCAAAGAATCTACAACTCTAAAATTCTAAAAACTCTACAAATCTAAAGCTCTAACTACCAAAGAACCACACAACTATAATTTCAATAACAGATATGAAAATATTAACACATCTTGCGCGGGCACTTTGCCGCCAAAGTCAAACGAATTCATAGGAATTCATTTTTGCAACATACCTTTTGTATTTTTGCAACGCATGTCTATCCGATCTTATCGTAAGAACATCACAAAAACCCATCGATAACAATAATCCATCGATAATCCGTGAAAAACGACTTTAGTCGCTTCCCGCGCAAGATGTGTTAATTACATCTTGATTGACAACAATTTGAATTTGAATTGGCAAAATTTGTCGTACTGAGAGCCGATCTCTCGTTATTGTAAACCGAGATTTTCTTTAGGCGTCGAGTGCGATACGGGACTGAGTCGAGGCACTTAAGACATAGGCCAGATGGTGGGCCATAATATTTGGAAAATTCCCATCGCCGGCGAAAACTGTGCCTGAGGTCAGTCGCAGCCGAAACACAGTACAGTATACACGCTTTCCTTTTACCGTAGTTTTATATATTAGGTTGGGGAAAAAGAAATCCATTATTTTTTCGGTAGATGGCTTATTTTTTCTGTAGCGATCGATATTTCGTAAAGCATCGATCAAACAATTTCAGATTTATGCTCGTTGTCAAGGTGACATTTCGCGCTAAACAAATTCTTTTCCTGTTTTTTGTTTGGTCCATTCCTTGTGAGTTACAAGGTGTTAAAAATGGAAGTGAACAAAGAGAAAATTCGGTACATTTTACAATTTTTCTTTGATAAAGGCAAAAATGCAAGCCGGACGGCTGAAATTGTGAATGTATTTTTTATGTTAACATATTGAGGACGGGTGACGAGATTTCTCGTGTTTTGTATTTCAGATCTTGAAAAGGTGAGAATAGGAAACGACGATATATGAAAGGTTACTTTTAAAAAGTTATCCGTTCGGTTCAAATTTTAAATTAAGAGCTATGTTTACAATACAATTTATTCTCGAAAGTATATAACCAAGAATTTATTCGATCGTAACTTTATTCCCTAGTAAGTTTTACAGAAACAAGGTCCCGTCGTCAATGTGTTAAAGATGCACCTCGCACAGGCAGACCCGTCGTAAAAATGTGGATAAAATCACAGAGATAATCGAAGTTGACCGTCAGGTTAGTAGTCGTAGCATCGCCCAGGAGCTAAAGATCGACCATAAAACAGTTTTAAATCATTTCACGTAAAAATAATGGATTTCTTTTTCCGCAACCTAATATTTCGACCGCTCTGCCATTAGCTTAGTTTAAAGATCCTGTCACGAATTCTCCTCCAGTTNAAAAAATGAAGCTCCCAATAATCAGGTGTAACGATTCAGAAGCATCTCTCATACGGTTAAGAGTAAAAGGCTCCATCATGCGGAGTGGTCTAGCCGCATGTCGGTCGAAAACGAGACGCGAGGAGAAAAAAAAAAACTTGAAGGGAGAAGGAAGAAATGGTCGAATTACCCAGAACCGTGGCACGAGCTAGACAAAGGGAGGTACACTCAGGCAAATGAGGGAAGAACAAGGCCGTGGCGTAATTCGTCGTTTCTCGATGCTTGTTTCTCTTTGCGGCGGAAAATGGAAGGCATCGGGACTCAGAGTCCCGGGAACAATTGAAATTTCAACAGCAACAGGGAGACCGGAGGAAGAAGCGGGTTGTCCGAGTGACACGACTCGAAACTGGTACAATGGGATTAGAGACGGGAGTCGAGTGCAGAGTGTCTTCTGGCGAGAGGGGGGAAAAAAGAGCGGCAGCGTGCCGAAGAAAACAGCGCAGCTGCACTTGAAAGCAATTCCGTAGAACAGCTTTTCGTCGTGTCATCTTTCTGCGGAATTTTAGCTCTCGCGAACTGCGCGAGCGTGCACGTGTGAACGGAAAAGTAGGGTCGGTTTTAACGCGACCGATGTGTTCGATGAAATTTATTCGGGAGAATTGGAGCAACGATAGGGCTATCCTTAACCGTTTGAGTCAGGGGAAGCGCTATCGCGCTTCACTTGTCGTATGCCAAAAATACGGCGCAGCGCGATAGCGCTTCTCTTGTTTTGTATCGAGAATGCGAAGACGCTGCTGTTGGTAGTATACTTTACGCAATTATTGAGAGTAGTTGTAGTAATATCAGTGGCAGTTTTTATTCATTTAACTCAGTTGTGGCTTTTAACAATATAAGAATTAAAATAATATACAGTAGTAATGTAGTAAAGCCTGTGAATTGTGGTACGGTAGAAAAAATGGGTCAATGTAAAAGGATATATAATGTTTTGACTGTAATTTTTTTTAAATCATCACCAGATCTATAAGGGCGCTATATGTAAAAAAGGAATCCGTGGAATTTGTGCGGCAAAACATTTTTGTTATAAGTGAAAATAAAAATTTTTTTTTGATCAAAAATACTTGTTACATAACAATTAGTGTTAATTATAACCATTTTCATTGTTTCCCCCCAAAAAATACTACGCATTTCATCCCGGACTTTTAGCATATGCATAAGAAAATTCTCCCGTACTCAAACGGTTAAATTTATTCGTAAAATATTTTAACTCTTTTTTGTTTTTGTCTTTCGTAGGTGGTTCATGAATTTTGAAACGGGTATATTGTTGAGTGGTTACTTGTTTTATCGGTGAAAATCCTTCTTTTGGTTTTAATACAATGAAAGGGAGGCTGAAGTGTTTGAAATAATTGGTTCGAAATTTTATACAGTATAAGTATTGAATTTGGCGGTAATTAGCGGGTCAACAGCGGGTCCGTGAGCCGAACGCGCGGCTTTTGTCTTTTGCCGATTTTCACTTGTTCGAGCGATGAGCTTGGTATGGCGTAGCCACGTTTTTCTCCCAGCCACGTTTTTTTTTTCTGTATCCAACGAATAAAAACCAACAATAAGGAAGCTAAAGATCTCGAAATCATAAAAAATGATTCGTTGAAACATAATTCCGTGATGCAAAATGTAGCGTGCGGTATAATAGCGAGCAGAAAGTAAGCGTGTCAGCGACGATATGATTTTTCAGAATAACCCTCTATAGCCCGAATTTTGTCTGGTTATTGGAGAAAAAATTACGATTGATTACAGATTTTCACTTTGATTTGAAAATGTTTTAACTAATAATTACCGTAGATGGATCGTGGTGTCATTACAGTAATACAGTAATCAAATTTAATAGTGCAGTGATAACAGAAGAAAATTAATTTTTTTAAATATAGATACATCAGTTTCTAACTTTTAAGTCACACGGTCCAATAGAGGGTTAAGTATGTACTCTTTTCATATACCGATCGAATTATTACGACCAGACGAGGGAGTTACATATTTCATATTTTTCGTAATATTATGTCTTGAATGATAAGAACATGCNCTATTTTGTATAGGATCCATTTTGCTCTATTGCCTTCCTCCATTTCTCGTTTAACAAATAAGGCTGCATGTTTATGTAAACATTGCTAAATGCCACTGCGCGATGATAACGAAAGAAACTTTCAGGACAACCTAATATTTTACTTGGTTAATGTACGGTAATAAATATATTTGTAATAGGCTAACATTTTATGCCGCCATTCTTTATTTGCAATAGTGTGACTCGATACTAGTCATTTATCAGATTATCTTTGTTCACTTGTTCTTTCCTTGGTTGTTACTTGTTTTAATATTATTAAGTAGTAGTGTGTGTACTTATCATATTTTTTATATAAATTTGCTAGTTTTAAATTCAATCCAATGAATGATGATATCTTAACAATTTTTCAGATAATTTGTAGCAGATTTAAAATCATTGTTATACGTTATTAAAAATCTAAGAATAATTTTTTTACCGAAAAAAGGTGTTATATCAAGTGTTCTTTCAATTCCATTCTTGCTGAAAGTTTGAGTAACTACTTATTTCCAAGTGGTCATAATAATTTGATCGCTCACCGTAGCATCGCAGAAATTTAGATCTTTCTAAGGTATTCGATTTCTTCCCCTCAATTCGGGATCATCGGTCGAATTTATAGAATCAGAGTTGTCGAAAGGAGATTCCTTCCTCTCGACAAGAAGAAGAAACCTTGGTAAAATCTCTGAAAGGACAGCAGCCGGAGTGAGATTTTCGGTAAATCCAGCTACGGTGTCAAATATCCTGGTTACGAAAAACTTCCGAGAAGATCGTATTAATCTTTCTTATCCCTCAGCTTCCAGTTGTACTTTATCTCGCGTGGGTTCATTGGTCATGCGGTTGTCGATCGATCCTTCGATATTTGCCACGGAACAAATCCCTGTCGAGCTCTGGCAATTTTCAGCTGCGATATTTTACTAGAAAATGGACGTTTCGTTAGATTGACTTTTACTCAAAACATTTTTAATAATTATTCAGCAGACGATGTTAATATTAGAAAACGTACAATGTTGAAACGAGAGGATAGAGTGCACCTCTTTCTTAATATTAATCTTAACACATTGACGAAGGATCCTGATTGTTGTAAATCTTACTACGGAATAGAATTATAATAAATTCTTGCTAATATAAGTAAGTTTTAAGAATAATTTATATTCTAAAGATAAATCATCATTTAAAATTTGAGTTAAGATCATTTTTAAAAGTAACCTTCCATGCGTTGTCATTCACTTTTTTTACCTTTTCAAGATACGAAATATAAAATACGAGAAATTTCTTCACCTCTCAGTAATGTGTTAATATTAATCTCTGACGAAAATATTCAAATTTATTAACATTAACATGATTTTAAATAAATAGATCTTTATTAACAGAGATCTGTTTAGCACTCAAATATACTTGTTCAACGTAAGCACTGAATTTGATATCCGTCAAATTGACGGGTTTCGTAAATTTAAGGTTAATTAGATGTTACATCACCCCATGTTCGAAACCTTCCGCATATTACACAACTTTCATCTATATGGTATCCATAAATTAAATCTCGGCTCGTTTCGATCTCACAAAACATCTCACCACTCAAAGTGGCAACACTAAAATTACCAACCATTAAAATATACCTATTTCTATCAGAGAAACTAAAATTATAGATGTTTATTTCAAAAAGAGTGAAATATTTTTAACAGAAAGTTGTAGAAAATTCCCAGAAATAAATCACAGTTTATAAAATTTCTATGAGAAACCTTTCTACCAAAGAAATCAAAATAACAGGTATTCGAAAGAATACTTATCAACAAAGGTAACAATTCCTTGCACCTATTTTTTACAACAAAAAAAACACGAAAGCCCTAAAAAATGTACCACAATAAATTGATAAAATTCGATGAAAAATTCCTTCATTTATATCGTTTTGATCGTTTCGATGCTTCTAGTATTAAACATTCAGAGATCCCGTTTATCGCAACCAAAAATCCACAAAAACCGATTATTATTCGAAAGATTACTTATCAACGAAGGTAACAATTCCTTGCACCTATTTTTTACAACAAAAAAAACACGAAAGCCTTCAAAAATGTACCACAATAAATTCATAAAATTCTACGAAAAATTCCTTCATTCATATCATTTCGATCGCTTCTGTAATTCTAGTGTTCAACACTCGGATATCCCGTTTATCGCAACTAAAAATTCACAAAAATCGATTTAAAAATTTCATTCGGCCGCGATATTCGTCGTAAAATGCAAAGAGGGTGTTCAACCGAATCGTGGAGCTGATGAAGATCATCGATGAAACGAACNATACTTATCAACAAAGGTAACAATTCCTTGCACCAATTTTTTACAACAAAAAAAACACGAAAGCCCTAAAAAATGTACCACAATAAATTGATAAAATTCTATGAAAAATTCCTTCATTTATATCGTTTTGATCGTTTCGATGCTTCTAGTATTAAACATTCAGAGATCCCGTTTATCGCAACCAAAAATCCACAAAAACCGATTATTATTCGAAAGAATACTTATCAACAAAGGTAAAAATTCCTTGCGCCTATTTTCTGCAACAAAAAAATCTCGAAAACCCTAAAAAATGTACCACAATAAATTCATAAAATTCTACGAAAAATTCCTTCATTCATATCATTTCGATCGTTTCTGTAATTCTAGTATTAAACATTCAGAGATCCCGTTTATCGCAACCAAAAATCCACAAAAACCGATTATTATTCGAAAGAATACTTATCAACAAAGGTAAAAATTCCTTGCGCCTATTTTCTGCAACAAAAAAATCTCGAAAACCCTCAAAAATGTACCACAATAAATTCATAAAATTCTACGAAAAATTCCTTCATTCATATCATTTCGATCGCTTCTGTAA
>SMSQ01021138.1:0-12923 GCA_019453375.1 Ctenoplectra terminalis
ACAAACTTATCTTATTTATTTTTCAACTATTTCGTTTATCTTTTTGATTACGTCGTTATGTGAAAATAAACTAAATTAATAATGGATAATTTCAAAAATTACTTTCTATGGTCTGTTGGTAACGTTGCAAGTGAAACGAAAATGGTAATGGTACTCTAGAGCGCTAGAAATTCAGGCCGCAGAAATACATTGGACGAGTGGTCTATTCTTATACATAGTTTGTGACATTATTGCCTTGTCTGTGATAAAATTCAAAAATTTTTACAAAACAGGTTGGACTTGACTAATTCCGGGAAATAACCTGTAGGTGGTAGCACCTACCATCTTGCTAGTCCTATAGCTACATTTCTGTAGTCAATTGGCGTATGTAAGTCGTGCTTTTTTTTCTTCATTGACCGTTTGGCTGTACAAAACTAGTTGGTTGGACAAATCAAGTTAGTGATAAATCAAATGAAAGCAAATTGTTAATCAAACATGAAACATGAGAAGTCTACCACACTGACTTGTAATCTGGTACCAGAAGTTTAAATATACATATTTCTGTTTGTAGAGTCCCCGTTGCGTAAAATCTAAAGGAGGAGTGTATCGTTTATGCCATACATATACTCGTACATCATGTTACACTGCACGAAAACAGGCCAGGACTTTGGTTTTATTGTTAAAAGTTGTAGCACGGTCGACCCTGTTCAACATTAAGAATTACTTTCGCTATGTACGTTGCTTCGTGGTTCTAATGACTCAATTTATTAAGTGGCGATTCAAACGATAGCCTCCTTAGGCTTCGTCGCATTGATATTGCACCTTCAAAGGATCATGCAACGTGTAGGGCTCGACAGAGATTTATAATGCTTAACTGCAATTTCGTTATTCTATCTTATCGGATTAACAGAGGTCAAATCTTTTTTCTTCCGTTCTTTCGTGTCGTTCGGCGATGTTGCATCGAGACGTTGATCATAAATTATTAAAGCTTTCAACGGAAACATAATGGTAATATAATCGAGTTGTTTTTGAAAGAAACAAAAAGTATGCTAGGTTTGAAGTAGTGGACAAAAAATTTTTCATTCATGATACGTAGAACGGCACCCGCTATATTAAAACCAACAAAACACTACATACTGGGGAAAGTTAGGTCTGGATTGAATTAAGTCAGTGAATCGTAGGATTCCGTATAATTAACATTCTCGGTACAAAGCCATTCGTTTCCTATCGGTGCAGTTTTCACAGAGCGATAGAAAATAGAAATTCGTTATAGATATAATTAAGTTGGTCAGAATACAAGACAAAGGACTCCGGTTGATCGAGTTTGATCATGGTCACATTGAGTACATATCTTGATTTTACAGTGGACTGTCTTGGTGTCACCTTACATTATCCAGTGCATAACGATTATACGTTTGGAATTTTGAAAAATTCATTCCTGTTACGCAGCATTGGTTAAACAACAAGTAACGTTTCCTTATAGCCTTGTCTACCATTTACTCGTGATTTTTCAACTTTTTTACGCTTTTTACCACTTTCATACCGTACTAAATATATTCCCAAATATTGATAATCGCACGTATGATCGCACGTACTTTGCTATAATTGGTAACAATTTCGGGTTTCGATATCGTATCAGCGACATTGGTGCGATCGGAGTTTCTTTAGAAAAAGTCTTAAAATATGGTTTCTAGTAGTTTACGCGCATACCAAGAAACGACAAAGGGCAAACAATTTTACAAACCGTCGCGAGTGCTTTTCGGGAAAAAATCTGTGAAACCGGTTACACCCGACCGTACCGAGTATTCGTAAGCATCGACGACACGTACACGCGTTGCATATGATACGTACACACGAGCGACCGTAAGAGTTACACGCGGGCACGTGCAGGTACGTGGCTATAGATGCACCTTGGATAGTAGTACACGGGAGGGCGCCGGTTAGCTTGATACGGGTGTGAGCATGGCGGGTAATAGCGCGGAGGCGGCCAGTCGTCCAGTCGAGCCGCGACTACCGAGCGGTGAGCATATCTTTTCTAATTAAATTTCGATTTTTACGGAAGGTAAAGGAAAGGAGAAGAATTTTAAAATATCGGATCGTGTTCGACATGAATTTTGATCGGAGCGTGCAGGGTTTTGGTGCGAAAGCTGTCCGCGCAAGGGTCGACCTTGGTCTTGCCAAAATTTCGCGTGCACTCGATTGAACAGAGGGTGAAAGAGGACACGCAATTCTTTGGTGCGTGTCCACGCACGCGTAGACGTTCTTCGCGATATATCATACGCAATGTGCATCTTGGCGATCGTGGCATCCGCTTCACGTGACCCGTGAACGTTCCGCCTATAAAACGCGAGAAAGCACCCACGAGTTTCGAAAATCGAAGCTAATCGTTAAAATTGCTCAACTGTGCGTCTGTTGATCGAATTGTGGGAGCGTTGGATTGCCACTTTTTGCAATAAATATTGGACGGATAGCTGTTGACATGGAATGATCGACAATACCGGATCCGTGAATGACAATCGCTGCTGCGATTACAACTCGATAAACGAAAGAAACAAGTGATTAGGTTACGAGAATAAAGCGTATCTCGAAGGTATCCTTGAGCGGTGGTTGTTAAAAAGAAAAAGATAAGAGTGAATCGATTTCCAACTGCACCGATGATAGGCGTCGAGGACTGGCTTATCTCGCGTTACGTCCGCTTCGTACAAAAGTGATAGTTGACAGGAAAGTCGGAGCGCGTTCTATTGGATTTTTTTAGCGACAGACAGCTAGCATCTGCATCGCGTTTTGCAGCACGTTGTGGGCCCCGAAGGCTCTGTCTAAGTAACAGTACTTCCCCGCGCTCGCTGGAGTAAGCCTCTCTCCGAAGAACGGGACCCACACTCCACGAGTCCGCTCTCTACACGCTCCTTGCCCCACATCTCCCCCTGTCTTTCCACCGAACACACTCTTTCTGTGTATTTCCTTCTCCTTCTATCGTGTTCGAAGTAGTCTGGCTGGTCGAGCACTGGGAGTCTTGTGAAACCAGTCCTCGTACGGTGGACCCTTCGGTTCGGATCCGGCCAAGAGAGGAGGTTGCTCGCTTGTCCTCTAAACCGGCACCTTTTGCACCTGCCGCGTGATTCCAAGTTTTTCGGCTTTCCATATCGACCTCTTCTGTCCTACTCTGTCCGGACAGTTACAACATTTCTCGCGAATGTTTCTCTTAGCTTTGTTAGAGCGTGTCTCGAATCGATTTTACGTGAATTCCGACCCGCTGCGTGTTTATTGCATAAACCAGTCCTACCAGTCGAAAGGACGCATCGGTTATTTGTTAAGTGGCACGCTTTTGTGTCGAACCCGGTACTCCAAGATTCCAGATACTATTTTTGGAGCAACATTTACTTAACGTTCAAACATAGTTCGGAGTGATTGTGCCGTGAACGCGTCACGTAATTTATAGAAAGGAACAAAAATACTTTCGAGCGCATGGTAATAAAGAAAAAAATACACTGGTAATAGAATATTTGGTCGTTTCAAGGGCAAGAAAAGCATCGCATTCCGTTACGTGAACGTGATGCTGGCGTTAGAGCACGCGACATTTAATTCGCATGGTATTCATTTCCCGAGGACATCGAAGACTGTGGCCGAGGAAAATCTTACGAGTGAAAAGGTCAAGAGTCTGTAAATATTGAAATTGGCAACACGTGCGAGCAAAGAGGCTCGCGTGAAACCACCGCCGCCATGCCAGTCGCTATTGGAGCGTGCCAGAGGTCGGAGTGTACCGTGCAAGAATAAAATGAACGAGAAAGTTGGATGTTCCGAGGCTCTAGAAAAGTTCGTTGTCGACGCCAGCGTCGCAGGATTATCAGGTTGGTGAAAGAAAGGTTATATGCCTCTCTCCGGACTCGACCTAACCTCCAAGTGTCTTGGTTCCGAGTCCCACTAATCTAATTCGTGCCTCTTACCGCCGCGTACTCGATCCAACCGTTGACCGCATGCTACAGCATTTTACTTCTTTTTGTAGCTTCCGACGATCGTCCTGCGATCTCGATAATTCGGGACAGGAAACGAGTACAACGCAACGCGTCGTCGATCAGCGGAAGACATCGACCCGCCATTCTTGAATTCTCAAGAATCGTTTGAAGTGCTCGATATCGCATTTATACTATCTTTGTTATTCGTTTCGATCACGGTAGCGGTATCGATCGGTGACCAGCTATATTTATTCCAGATCGAGTTCTACGTAACTTTATTTACACGACGAAAGTATAGTGAAGTGATTAAGCGGTTCGAGATCGCAAAACCTAAAAGCAAACACGGTTAAAGTCAGTGTTCTCTTCCTTTTTTACGCGCGTGAGTCTGTGCTTGTGTGTCTCCTTTCTTAATTTTGCCTCGATCGCTCGTGTCGTGTGCCTGAACACCGAAACGAATCGATGGATCGACGTTGAGGGTTGCTTCGAAGAATTTGCGGAGAAATAGCCAAAAATGAAGACCACACAACGCGCATTGAGGTAAGTCTACTGTGAAAGTTTCTCGACGAGGAACGCTATGTATCTACTTATGCTTTACGTTCTCTGGTACAGTTAACGATAACAGTATGTATCGTCAGCGATAAAAGCCCGCCCGTTTAACGAGAAACATAACGAGTCGCGTTTATTCGGGCCGCTAAAAAGTTATTGCGTGTTAACGCAGAAACAGACATAAATGGAACGTCTGGATCCCTGGACAATCCGTTACAGTCCGTTTTACTAGGAATCTCCCTGTTCGTCTCTTATTTGTTTCTCTTCGCGAACATATGTCGCACGGAACATGTTGTTCGCGACGAGGACAAAGAAAAATTTCCTCGTAGAACATGACGCCAATCGAGTTATGCTATGCGCGATAGGCGACGAAAGGGCATCCTTTTAAACTGTTATTCTCTTTCTTGTCGGATGCCAAGTCTTTTACGCTTTATAAATAAGACACCTCATTTGCTAAGAATGTCCGTAGGTGGTAGCAGTTTCCCATGCTTCTTCGTCGCTTTATCGTAAACAATATTGCAATGGCGCAATGCGAAATTTCCCATTGTATAATAATAATAACAATAATACTAACGCACCGCGTTTCGAACGGATTTATCCTTATGTTCCAAGGTTTTCGACCTTGTAAAAAATGGGTCCTGAAAAATGATTAACGCAACCTGACATCGAGCACGTTGCAAATCTCGTTTAGTCGCGGTATTAACTCTGTCGTCTGTTTACCAGTTACCTGCGCTGCAGTGTTAGCAAATTAACAGGTAGCCAGGTTACAATGGGAAGTCAGTTACGTTGATACTCGCTGGTTGGGACCGACAAAATGGCCCGGTAAACGTTATAAAACCCTGAAAATTCTACTTGAATCGTTATCTACGATACGTGTACAACGATATTACAAATACACACGATCGGAAGGATTCGGTAATGTCGTTTCAGTGATCGATTTGCACCTTTGACCGAAAAGTAGCGTTCATTTATCAGTTTAGAGAGGTAGATAAGATAGGACACGATCGTACGAACGACTGTGTAAATACATACTGCGTCGCGTAGTTCACGGAGACTTTAGCTTTACGTCGAAAATGTCAAGTGCTCATAGACTGACGCCTCGTTTCGACTCGACTCGTTGATCGTCCTCGTGTCGTTATTGCGACTGTTGTCTCTGGAACACCTGCGCGAACAAATTGGAATGCTAATTTAGAAGCTGCCACTTCGTGGCGACCATAGCTTCCCTGCTGTTTCGGACCAGGTTGATTCCCTGTGTCCCTTTTCTTGTGAGTTTTCCAATTCTCTTCGTCATCGCTATATGCCCGTATCATTGCGAACTTCTCGATAGTTTTTTTTTTTTTTTTTTTTCGGCTTACCAAATTCGTCGGTGTCACGTTCCAATTGCAACTCCATGAAAATTTTTCTTCGACGAAAAGATTGAATTCTTGGAGCATTCATTCGATGGTCGAACGTTCGTTTAGAAACAATAACAGTATCGCAGCTAGGTGTTTGCATACGAAAGAGGCCAGTTATCGCGACCGATCCGAAAGTGGGGCTCTTCCCGAAAAAGGGAATAGAAAGCGGGAAAAATGTCGAATGAGAATACAGAGCGGCCTGATCGTTGGATCGATGGTTGTCGATTCTCTTGGAAACTTCGTAGAGAACAACAAATAGGAGGAATTCCAGTTTTCCATTCGTACATTCTTATCATCGTATTACGCGTCGTTCACGCATACCTTGAATTAAATAGCGGATATTCGTAGCCAATTTGTTGTATTCTCAGTTTATACTCGCCGCTAAACAGGATGGTAAAAATAAAGTGTCTACATACGTATAACGAACGCGGGAATCCGAGGCATTGTAGAATATGTTGCGTGACGCCTGGGAACGCACTTTCTTTTTTCTCGTTTCGTGAAATAGAAGCATCGATGTTGCACTCGTGGCACGACTTCTTCGATCTTGTTCCCCTTCCAGGTTTTTCTTTTCCCCATCAACCCTTCGCCTTTCTTTATGTTCTCTCCTTCAGCGAAGCTTTAATTAAAGCATTTCAATTAAGGATATCAATCTGCTATTGTGCCTCTCCAACGACTCGACTTGATTCGATGAATTTTCCCTCGACGTCTCTTCAGGTCTGAGAAAGTCGTCCTTGATGCGATTAATTGCAGAAAGCAGATTTCTCTCTCTCTCTCTCTCTCTTTCTCTGTCCCTCTTTCTTCTTCTCCCCTTTCTCTATCTTTCCTTCTCCTTACAAGCACACCAGGAGAAACATAGCCGAGTTTCTTCTTACTTCGTTAACTCTTAATTGATTGAATTTCATTGCACATTTTTTGTACGTAAAATAATTTTTCCTGTGTAATTTCATTCGTCGCAAATCGCGTTGGCAGTTCGTTTCGTCCGAGAGAAGTTTCGTCGGTGATTAAAAGTGACGTTGATGTCTAAATGGAATGCGTGATACGATTCTTCTGTTTGGAGAAAGATTTTTGATCTTTTGCAACAGTGCATTTATTCACGAAGTTGAAGTCGAAGCACGATGCTTTACGTATTTTTGGATCGAGATTTTTGCCAAATAGAAAGTCAAACCTTTCGGAGCGTTAAATCTGGAAAAGTCCGTGAAGAATCACCAACGCCGTTGTTTAGTCCGTTAATCTTGTGTCATTCTGATAACGTGGAAGAGGTTTCAGCGAAATCTCATTAATCTAACTATTTCCACGTGGCACGTTGAAATAGAGTTAAGGGCCATAACCGCGTAAGTTATTGCGCGTTACTTTGAACGCCTCGCTGTGCATCATATTTTACCGCAGGCCCGTTACTGGCTCTACCGATATATTTAAAAGAAAATCCGCTAAACAGTGGACGGAAATTACGTGGGAAGGCACGTGGTATATAAATACCGGCGAAGAGAGTTTCATCCGAGACTACTCCGTTTTTAAGGCGTTACGGAATAACTTCTGGGAAGCGATTGCACACCGAGTAAACTCGCCGCCTTTTCAACAACCGGTCGTCGAATCTCGCGAGTTTGTTCTTCTGGCAGCGTGTAACGATCACCGTCGTCTATTCTGTTCGGCTTAAAGCGTCTTAAACTCGCCGTGACTGCAGCACCATTCCTCTCGCATTATCCCTCTCGTTCGGTTCCTAATTAGTACGCCATTGTGCGTGTTTAACGTAAATCTTTGAAACGAGTGACGTTGATCTTGATCTATTCGAAAGATCGAATTAATTACAGGTATCCTACCTAAGGATTATCTTTATTTTCTAACAAGCCTTTGCCAGCTTGTAGAACGTGGCTTGTAGTTAAGCCAAGTACGTTGATATTCCGTTTTGGGAGTAGGTAATCGATAGTTTCCGAATGATTCCAAACACCGTAGCATTTTAATCCGAAGTATATGGAATAAAATTGACAATCGTTGTTGGATGCTCGTTTCGTTTCGTATTAAAGTCGTACTGGTTTCGCGGCGATATCGGTCGGATAAGAATAATGGATACCGGTGTACGATAATATTGTTTTCCAAGTTGCTGCTCGAGAGCACGATCCTTCTTGCAGGGGCTCGGTTCGCGGATGAATTCGTGCGTGAGTCACGAGTGATTCACCTCGTTGGGGGAACCTGTTGGCAGAGAAATCACGTACCGTAAGATTGTTCGTGCAAAGTCGGTCCCGAAACAATCGTATCTTCGATGCATTTGCAATCACTTTTGGGTGTTGTCTGGTCGTCCAAAAGAGTTTCAACGTCGTTCGACGACGTGGCAGACTTTGAGTAAAAAAATGTTCGTATTTGTAATCATAGTCTGGTCTGGACAATATGTAGATGGAAATCGAAATACGACACGGTAGACAAACGATCTCTTCCGATCGATTTGTCGGTATCGATATTGTCGAGGGACGTCGAGCGCGAGGGTAATTCATAAGGTTTTAGGGTAAACAGGGTTTCTAGCTGTTAAACAGCGGATCAAGAATTGTTTCTCTTTGGTGTCGTTGACGCCGATGAAGAAGAAACAAAAAGAAAACCCTCTGAAAAATGGTTGGACGCGAACAAAAGAGTAGCAAGCGTCGTTGATTGGAGTGCACTTCGCGTTGTGGCGAAAACTGGAACCGAACCGTTGTAGCAAAAGTTGCACGGGGAGAAGGCTCTGATTAAGCGTGATTAGTGAACTGGAGGCGTAACTGGGCCAGCTGTATCGTTTTGATACATCACGTTCGAAGAATAGGAACTGCCGTGTTATTTTTTTGCAATAACTTACCGCCCAGAGTTTTCGCTGCTTCTGTCGTCGGCCTAAGAATCGTTCCATTATTCGCTGACACTTCCCAGCAATTCTTATTTCCATATCGACTTTTCGATCGCGTACATATTCATTCGTTCAATCGGTCCATAGATTCTGCGATAATTGTATCGCGAATAAGAAACTTTAGCGTCTGTTTGTCTTAATGAAACGAGCAGAGTTAGCATAGATCGATAAATCCGATTGTCGGCTCCGATTATAATAATTGAATCGACATTGTATCGCATTGTTCGCAGCGATAACCGAGGTCGAAACAGTTTCATAATTTGATAGGTAAACTCAATACCAGCCTAATGGGATACGTTTGATTAGAAACGGCCGCAGGGAAATGGTTGGTTAAAGGATTACGCTGTATTCGTTATCGGTGGCTTTCGCGTTCACAACGTGGCATACCAGTCGCGATTCCTGCTAAAGTGCTAACATCTTTTTTCGTATTACCAAATACGAAAGAAAGAAGGAAGAATAAAAGATTTTAAAACGAAGGTTTTACGAAGACACGAGGCTCTGCGTATAAAAGTCGAATCCCGTACGCTGAGCTGTTGGTTTTCAGAAAGTTGGCTAATAAGATTACGTGGTTACCGGTTTAGGAAGGCATACGCCGGTCAGAAAAAGCTACGCCGCAAAATTACGTCGTCGTGAAATAACCATTTCGACGCGAAAGCGCCACCAGGACTTCCTGTTTCTCCTTTTTCGTCCCCTGTGTGGCTCCTTTGATCCGTGACGAGTCGCGATTTCAGCCGCGATGCCGCAATATCCTCGTTCAAATTTTCATAGGACGCGACATCCTTGGCCACTGTGTAACCGCGAATCCGTTACTGTTCGACCGTTTAAGCGAATTCGAGATACACCGCATGTATATGCATTTCTGCATTTCTGCATTTCTGCATTTCTGCATTTGTGCGGTCACGTTTCGATGGAGAGTCCAGCCTTGACACACTCGCACGCCGATACAACAAAAGTTACGTGGTTAATTGAATGTTACAGTCGCTCAGCTTTCTCGATTTAATTCGATTTTCACTCGTTATATCATTTTCATTTTACGCATACTTCAGAATTCGTAATATTTCGTCTTTGACACCTATTATCGTTCTTACATTTTTTGGTCGGTGGAATGGCTGGAAAACTGGAGCCGCTGAAGTTTTCAACCACGAGTGAGCGTTTCATTTGGTCCCGAGAATTTCTTTCGGTGTAATTTGGACGATATTCAGCCGCTGTTTCCGCACGTCCGTTTGTGTGGGTAGAATCGCCGCGGACGTGGAAACCGTGAAATTTCCCGATGACGTCAATCAGTGTCAATTGATTTTCGCGCGGTCCAAAGGTACAGCTCAGTATCAAGCGTCGATCCTGATTTCGTCTTACTGGTAATTAACATTGAACCTCCGATTGTCTTCGAACAACAAAGGTCAATAAAGGAAATAAAAAAGATAGCATAATTAAAATTGAATTAAATCGAATTAAATTGAATCGACGACGTTTAGACGTCATTGGGAATTACGGGTCGCTAACTAGGGGCAGAGAACACATTTGCGACTTTGTGCGTTGTCGCTGGAAATCATAGGGTATCCTTGTTCGTGCCGGAAATTAGATATATCCGTGTCACGACTCGTCATTAAGGTGTATGCCCACACGCAATCTCGGTATCCGGCCAACTTTAATCCATTAATCGAATTCGACGGAGGAAGAAATTTGTTTCATATTCGGTAGAGTTTCGAAACTATTTTCTATAGTATCGGTATATTGTGTTTTATTGAACATTAGAGTTGCATCGGTTCCTCGAGCAAACTTTCGCAAAACTTAAGACTCCATTAACGTGCTGCACCATATATCGAAATGGTTTCTTCTTCAGCTTGTCGATAACGCATGGAGATGCTCGACGCTTCTCGGCAATTTACATACCTAACTTGCATTTCCTTTTCTTAACCGTTGCCACTGTTCAGACCGAACGAGTTATCGAAGTCAAATATTATACGGGTTATGTGTCTGTCAGAGACTCGAAAGAGGCCTCGAATTTGAAATTCCCAAAGGTTCAGAGATCATAAGAATTCAAATAGGTATAAGAGAATCGAGGAGCTCGTGAATGGGCTGTTTGAAGTTTTCATCTTGCCGGTAATTACCGATCGATCGGGGAACGGAGAACGGTTCCCCTTGGATCGTTGGAGGCTTTGTCTCAGGAGAGTCCCAATGCTGGACTACGAGGCGATTAGACCAAGTCCGAGTTTCGAGCAATCGCGTTTCGGCAAGATCAATCGTGCGAGACTCGTTCCCCAGGACTTTCTTTTTGCTCGACCCGTTCTTTCCTCCTCTTTTCATTCGACCTGCAGGCTCGTTTTCTATAGAGCGCTTCAAAATGTGTATCCGGATCTCCTTCGTTCCTTTCTCTTCTTCGATATCGACGAACCTTATTAAAGCGACACTTAACACATAAAAGTGTTTTCGTTCATCCGTAAAAAATAGATACTCTTATTAATTAAGCGTTCAACTCGATAAACGATTCATCGATCGTTATAATTAATAACGACGTTCGTTAAGCGAAGCCGATCTAAGGTATTAATCACTGACAGTGCGATGGTGTTCGTTCAGTTTCGAAAGCGTGGTAAATATTTCATTGGACCATGCGAACCGTGGAAACTAGGAGTTGGGATAATCAGTTTTGCGTAAGGCAGCGTAAGGCTTCTTTTTAAGAAAACTGTAGCCAGTTGGGTGAACGGGTTCTTGGCCGTGCACGAGATCGTGGTCGATTTTACGAATGCTGTCCGACCGTTTTGTTCTTTCTTTCTGGTTTCTATTAGCCGTTTTCACGGCGTTAAGGTTTCGTTTAGCGAGCACCAACGGTGCCAGGTATACTTAACGATCGGCCCCGAAACGGTGCTCGCACACACCCGTTTAACGATCCACGAAATTATGAAATGTCGCTCGTTAAAGCTTGAGAAACGAGGCTCGATCGGTGGACACATATCGAATACGCGTACTTTACGAGCGGCGACGTTTCGTTTTATTCAGCTTCGAATTTGACATTTATACGTCTGCAACCGCTATGAAAAAGGCATCGGGTTCGGCTTCGCGACCAATTACCTTCGCGAACGATCAAAATTTTTCGCGCAAAAACTTGCCCGAAAATATACGGTCGTTTCGTTCCATGTTAAAAGGTCGGCGAACTGGAGGGCTAACATTTTCGTTGAAATTCTTTGTTATAATTTGGTACGCATAACGAAATGCACCCGGCAAGCTTCGGTCGGTTGGTCGATTGGTAACGAGACGCAGTCGCACGGTGCATACGAGCTTTGAAAATAATAACGAGGCGAGCATGTTTTTCGGTCAAACAGCCATCGTCGTCGTCGTCGGCGATTAATAATCGGTCAGTGTGGTAGCTGTTTAACCCTCGTGTAACCCGCACGATAACTCGATCACGCGGAAGATCGAGTACGGTGAAGCGAAGAACAGTGGAATCGATTCGCGTGATTCGTACAGTGGTTTAAATTTCATTCTAACGCGTCGAGACTACGCTGCGAAACGAGAAGACTGTAGAAGGAAAAGGAGCAAAACAGGAGAGAATAAATCGGTGGCGGACGAGAGTGGCAGAGGCAACGATGCAATCGGTGGACTGCAAACACTCCAGTATTTTATGCCATAGATGCATTAGGCTGTGGCATAAGTGCAGCATAAATGCACGTGCGATGCGCTCGCGGCTGATTGGTTTACCACCTGCGGCTACTTAACTCTTTGCGCCTCGAATGGCCTTTAAAGTTTTCCCTTTCCTTTCTTTTTCTCTGTCTCTCGTCTAGGTTGATCAGCTCGGTTTCATTCTTTCGTTTCGATGCTCTCTCGGAAATCGATAGACAGTTGGCGATATCTCGATATTGAATCGATTAATTTCAGGGTCGAGTGCTGTTGCGTTCATTGATTTCCTCCGGACTCGTTGGCGCCGCGCCGGTGTTCGCTCGTCTCGTCGTCCTCCGGTTCGCGGAGAGCAACGCAGAAGGGTCAACCGATCCGTGAGAACCTATCCAATTCTCGCTCGTAAGTAGCGTTCATTTTTTGCGTTCCCTTGCAAAACGACTCAAACGGACCGGAATTATCAACGGTTTCTCGATTACACCGTTCGTTCGATTTGAGAAAGCGTAACTGTTTTATAATTTACGACGTATCTGGTTCGTTCGAAAGCTTCCTTCCGTATCGTGAAAATCGTACGTG
>SMSQ01021139.1:0-35126 GCA_019453375.1 Ctenoplectra terminalis
ACAACCTAATAGAATGAAATAAAGAAATGCGAAGACAAAGTATTAATGTCATACTAAATAATTCAAAGTTATTTAAATTATATAAAAAATATCATATAATAAATTATTTAAATTTTATTTGATGTAGTGCACTTTTATATACTATAATTATATTATTTTATAAGATACAAAATAATAATCGTTTTTAAAGATTTTAGTATTTGGATCTATAAAAAGATGTACATGTAACTTTTTAACGTAAAAATATCCAATTGTTTAATACGTTAATTTGGTTTTCAATACTTGACTTGTGCGATATCAATAATTAGTTTTGTTAAACGTTCATTAGCAAATTCATGTGAAACTTACCACTAAACTGGGCTATCGACTGCGTTAGATTTTCGTTAAAAGTTAGTCCAGAGGTACAGAACTTTCGATTCGCGTTCCCTTTAAACGATTGCCATAATTGAATTACGACTTGCGAACTCTCGTTAAGAACATTTTATTGGGCGCTCCAATTTTAAGAAACTTGTTCGATACCGAACTCTTCGAACGTTTCGAAAGCGCGTTGTCCTATAAGTATATTTTTTTTTTATAGGTTCAGTTGCACTCAATAACTTATCAAAAGGGTATCTTGTCGATTAAATGTCTATGGTAATCACGAACGAAGATCGAACATGCAACAATCCGAAGTTTATCGTTATTTATAAATCTATCCTTGCTTATTCGTTTTATTCTTTGTATTACAAATAGTTTTTTACGATATAGGAAATTGATTCAATTTACGTGTAATGATATTTAATACACCAAACGAAACGGATACATCTGTACGTGCTTCTTAGTGTTTTAAACACAAACTATTAACCCGTTGCGGACGAATCACCGCAACGGCGACATTATAATTTGATTCCTAAGTCGAATTGTCGCCTCCACAGATAAAAATAATGAATTCGTAATTTCTTAGAGAAATTTTATTTCACTGTGATTCACTTTTATCAGTTTTTCGTAATTTTCTATTAACCCTTTCGCAATACTCCCGCTGAACGGAGCGCTGCGCGACACTGATCGTCAATGGGAGTATCGCGGCGGAAGGAAAAATTTTTTTCTCCAAACAGGATANGAATTCATGTCTAGAGTGAGATACTTATGGAGAGCGGCTAGTTGCCCGTAGTGTCACAGTGGCATCTTATGGAGGGCGACTATAGTTGCCCGTAGTAGCGAAAGGGTTAAAAGTCTGGATAAAAGTGTATTTTTCTTATATTAAGTATTTTTTTATATATCTTCGTTTTGATTTCTTTAATTTGATAAATATACTTCAGGCGTCGGTAGTTCTAGTATTAAAATAAAACTATTATGTTGTTAAATTTATTATAATATAATACACGAATATAATTTGACATGGATAAAATATTTATTCTTATAAAATTTGTTCATTATTATAATTTATTTTTTATAGATACTAATTTGTTATGAATAGAATGTTTTACAATTTTTAGTTACTTTGTACAATTGTATATGAACATCGGATAAATATTTTATATTTTTACGATCTATTAACACAAATAACTTCTGAAAATTTAAATTTACAAATTATAGTATAATTAACAATCAGTAAATTAACTTTCTTATAATTGGTATACAAAATTATTAGTGTCATTAACAACTGATATCTAAATAATCGGGGTTACACTGTATACTGTATGCCACATAGTGCATAAAGTGTTACAGAAAATCCTAAAATATTAAAAAAGAATTTAGTGGGGATCTCTAATGTATCCGATAAAACGGGTTGTGATAAATTATATATGTAAACCACTTTACACACAAAAGCTTAGTGGATGTCATAAAATTTACGGAAATATTAAATTACAGCATAAATTGTAATGTAATGTAGCTCTTAAGCCCATAAAGAAAATTTTGTCAACTACAAATGAACCATGTATATATATTCATTTAATCTATTTTGATATTAGTTAAACAAATGTACGTACTAATTATAACAATTTTTGAAATGTTAATAAGAGATAGTATTGACGTTTGAGCTATTAATAATGAAAACAATATTGAATATACACTGCGGTGCGTAACTATAACACCGGCTAAATTTTTAACTGTTCCAGAATTTAGATTGAAAATACAGAAAAATTAATTGTTAAAATTGAAAGTGTATGAAAAATAATCAACTTTAAATTAATTTTTATTTAAATTCTCCTTTTGTACAATATGATACAATCAAAAGTTTGAATTTTCATTGATAAAATCAATGATAAACAATTTTAATATCTCGTAGGACCATCTTTTTTTGTAATTAGCTCGAAAATTCTGTCTGGANCTTATATTAAGTATTTTTTTATATATCTTCGTTTTGATTTCTTTAATTTGATAAATATACTTCAGGCGTCGGTAGTTCTAGTATTAAAATAAAACTATTATGTTGTTAAATTTATTATAATATAATACACGAATATAATTTGACATGGATAAAATATTTATTCTTATAAAATTTGTTCATTATTATAATTTATTTTTTATAGATACTAATTTGTTATGAATAGAATGTTTTACAATTTTTAGTTACTTTGTACAATTGTATATGAACATCGGATAAATATTTTATATTTTTACGATCTATTAACATAAATAACTTCTGAAAATTTAAATTTACAAATTATAGTATAATTAACAATCAGTAAATTAACTTTCTTATAATTGGTATACAAAATTATTAGTGTCATTAACAACTGATATCTAAATAATCGGGGTTACACTGTATACTGTATGCCACATAGTGCATAAAGTGTTACAGAAAATCCTAAAATATTAAAAAAGAATTTAGTGGGGATCTCTAATGTATCCGATAAAACGGGTTGTGATAAATTATATATGTAAACCACTTTACACACAAAAGCTTAGTGGATGTCATAAAATTTACGGAAATATTAAATTACAGCATAAATTGTAATGTAATGTAGCTCTTAAGCCCATAAAGAAAATTTTGTCAACTACAAATGAACCATGTATATATATTCATTTAATCTATTTTGATATTAGTTAAACAAATGTACGTACTAATTACAACAATTTTTGAAATGTTAATAAGAGATAGTATTGACGTTTGAGCTATTAATAATGAAAACAATATTGAATATACACTGCGGTGCGTAACTATAACACCGGCTAAATTTTTAACTGTTCCAGAATTTAGATTGAAAATACAGAAAAATTAATTGTTAAAATTGAAAGTGTATGAAAAATAATCAACTTTAAATTAATTTTTATTTAAATTCTCCTTTTGTACAATATGATACAATCAAAAGTTTGAATTTTCATTGATAAAATCAATGATAAACAATTTTAATATCTCGTAGGACCATCTTTTTTTGTAATTAGCTCGAAAATTCTGTCTGGAACGGTATCAATAAGTTCCCGAAATATATCTCTACTTATTTCGTTACTTATTTTTATTATTGCATTTCTAAATTAGTAAATAACAACGCCGGTGCTATAGTTACGCAACAGTTGAAAATCACATTTTCTATTATATTGTTTTGTATAAGAGGGAAATTTAAATGTAATTTAGTCTACAGTTCATTTTTCTCATACTTTTTCAATTTCTACAATTAATCTAAAGTTTAAAACAGCTAAAAATTTAGGCGGTGCTATAGTTATGCACCGCAGTGTATTATTTGAGACTACTTCTGAGTGCGAAATTCGCATAAAAAAATATCTAACAAAATTGGAACACAGCAATACGATTTAATATATTACAATTCAATCGTAACGATTATTAAACTTTTTTTTAATTGATTGCAATTTTAACTCTGTTTCATTTACATTAAAATGTACATTCAATAAGCAAATATGTTCCTAATATTATATATGTATATCGAGAAACCAATAACATTATGTCTCTATTGCGTTCAATTTAAGCAAAATTTAATATAATTCGGTGAACAAAATGTATATATATTTATCGATGTCTCCAACAATTAAAATTATAATAAATAAAACAAAGTTTTTTTTAAATTACGTTGTTAAAACTTAACACATTACGGACGGGTGACGAAATTTATCGTATTTTATATTTCATATCATATATTTTTATATTTTATATTTCATTCATATGAAAAGGTAAAAATAGTGAGCGACGACGTCTGAAAGGTTACTTTTAAAAATGATCTCCTTAACTCAAACTTTAAATTATGATCTGTCTTTAGAATACGAAATTATTCTTAGAAGTACTTGTTTAAGCAAGAATTTATTCCAACTTTATTCCATGGTAAGATTTACGAAAATAAAGTCTCGTCGTCAATTTGTTAATATCTTCGTGCGTTACACAAGTTCAACAGAAAAGTTAATAATTATAACTGTAAGAATCGACGGTTCTTTATCAATCAAAATGCGCGGCAGCGACAAGTCCTCTTCTATGAGTATATTTTGCAAGATCTGGAAACGTTCGGTGATCGACTGTTCGGCACGGTGCTCGAATGATGAGTGTCCTCCGGCCGTTTTTCCCCAAAGATCGGCTGGTGTTGCCGAGGGCCGAAGGCCCGTCTGTTTTCTCTCAGGCCCGATTGTAAAACAGTCGTTGGAGCAGTCGCACAGCTCGTGCTGAGATTATTTATATTATAATCTCTCATTATTTTCGTTTCCAACATAACACTGAATAAAATTCCGTACGTTCTAATTTAACCTTTTAATTGTCGAGGAAGCGTTAACTCACAATTTAAAAATGTATCTCGTTTGTTCAATAAGTTATAAATTTATTAGCAAACCTAATAATTTTTATTAATTATTTTTTTTAATTTTGTATTAAAACACAGTCATATTTGTTATGGACAAACCGAGTTCATTCGTTTAATAATGTATAATTAAAAAAAACTTTATTTGTCAACAGGTTAATTTATTCTAAACAAATAACGCACACGCGAGTGTAATTCTATGACAAACATAAAAATATTTGCCAAATGAATTGTCAGTAACATAACCATACATTTTTACCATCGATGTCTTAATAAATTCTCTGTAAAAATGTAAAATACTTTAGTAAAAATATAAATTCTACGCGGTATAAGAAAATTACAAATTAAAATACAATCAATTCGAAAGGTATTTAATTCTTCGTTACACATTTTATATTCAAATGTGTCATTGAGGCGACATTTAAATTTGCAGTAACGAATCAGTAAATATAGATGGAGAATTAATTTCAAGGTATAATATTTAAACACAATTACAGTATATAATTTATTTATTTACTCATAAAATTTGTATTCTATATCACTTTGTATTCTAGGTACTATACGTTGTTTAATTTTTGCATATATTATATATAATATATAAATATAAATTTTTAGCGATGCATTTTTGAATATTTTCCATGATTTTCTGTAAAATACAAGGTTAAAGATTTGGTTCTCACACATTACGTATTTTTTCAAATATCCATTATTGTGATTTCTTTGGTACAAATAGGTATATTTTAATTACCGGTGATTTTAGTGTTAATCATAATTCAAAATATTTCACGCATAAACACAAATGTAAAAAATAATATTATAATTCAGGAACTTAAATATTTTCGTAAGCAAATCAATATAAATGATTTTAACGATAGATACCGGTATAACGTAAATTAAATAAAATGTTCAGAAATTTTTCTCTGATACAATAACAAGTATTTTTTAAAACACTTCATGATTAATGTACCTATCAATTTAAACATTTTAAAGCTTACAATTATAATTATCCAATACTAAATTCTCAAATCTACATGTGTACCACAAATTTACCTTTTTTTTGGTCCAACACAGCTTCTCACCTAACAACAGATAAATTAAAACTATAACATAAGCATATGAAAAATATCTTATTATATTTATATTGCATTGTACTCAGAAAACGCGTTAATATTTTAGACCTTTTTTTTTTAACTTCAAATCAATCAAGAAAATTATTATTCCACTATAATATAACTGCTGTAATATATTATTCACTGTCATGAATCATGCACACCTAAAGTAATGAAATCTACTATATTATGTTCGAATAATAATAGTACTAATTAAAAAATAAAGTATCTTTAAATATAAAAATTTTCTTTCCAATTAATTGATATTCTTGGAACATCTTAAAACAAAGAATCCATTATCCTCTTAGCCAGAACTAATTAATCCAAATATTACCATGAACCAACAAATATCGTTAATTAATTTCATTAAATTTTACCCGAGCCGAAACAGGAACACGCGGTACTTGGCTGCATAAATGTACACACATTTTTGCTACTTTCAGCATCACCAACTCAACCAATTAAAAACTCTGTCGGCAAGGATAACTCCGGCTTAACAACTTCGCTATCGCACCGACTCGAAAATTCCTGTTGAAACTAATCGACGGGAGAGTTTCAGTTTCATTTGCGCGGCTGATACTGAAAAAAAATCCAACAATGGGGGACGAACGTCTCGACAATTGTCTATCGATCGTGGCAAATGATGACAATGCGTACAAAGAGAAGATGAGAATAGCAGAGGTAGCGGCCGTCACGATGTGCAGGTTGAACAGCATAATGAAGCAGATGAAGGATTGGCAAGACGATCGCATGAAATTAAGGTCCAACATTTGGCGGCTCAAACTGGCTTTACGCGTCGCTGGAAGAGAAACAGACGACACGCTGCACGCCGATCCATTGATCGAGCATCAAAGAGCGGAGATAAAACGATTAGAGGCGACTAATAAAGAATTGAAGAAGGAGATCGCCGACATTAAAGCGGCTCTGCTCGATGGGGGCTACGTCACGCAGGAAATTCCTTGGAAATCTGAAGACAAGCTAGTGGAAGTTAAACAGGAGTACCTGGTGGAGAGGGAACGTTTAAACAACGAGATTCGGTATCTGAAAAGTCGGTTGAACGAGGTCGAAGAGGGTCACGAACACAGTTCGGAAGTGGAGCACTTGAAATGCAGACTGAAGCACTTTATGATGGTCGACCACACTATGGAGATTATATTTACCGATATAGTTAACAAAGTCGCCGAGACAATAGCGAATTTGTCCGAGGAGCTGGTGAACGCGAACGAACGCTTGCACAGATCGCGACTGAGGAACGACAGTTTGTACGTTGAGATCGATAGGCTGAAAGCAATGCTGCGATTCAAAAACGGCAATCGTACGGATTACCAGATGAGAATCGTCGAGTTGGACAAGCTGACAAAACGTTTGAAGATGGAACTGAATAAGTTGAAAGTTAATTACGGCGACAACTCGTGGACCACGGAATCGAATTACCAAAATAATCTAATGAACGTTGAGCAATTAACGGACGACTTGAGGAATAAATTGAAGAACGAACACGAGGCGCTGCTTGCCGCGGGTGACCCGGATTGCTTAAAATACATGCAGAAGATCATCGAGCTGCGCGTCAGCTTGAGACAACTGCACGTTGAGCTGGCGAAATTCAGCCGCGATCTCCGTCCTTCGTGTCAGGAGAAAATGGTCGAGAGTAATAAGCATCTGAAGCAGCTTTCGAACTTGGATTCAACTTTGGAGGAGATCAACATCGAGATTGATAGATTAAAGAACAATCATGTAAGAAAGCATTGTAGGATCGGCGGCGCCGAAGGTCCGGAGTACTTGAGTAAGATAGAAGAGCTACAGACAATCGTCGAGAAGGCACGTGCAACGATGAGTGGATTTAATCGTCGTGTGGAAGGGAATTCAAACGAACGGAAAGATATCGAAGAATTGGACGGTTTCGTTGGTAAAGTGTGTTACGAGATCAAGCAGTTGGAAGTAATCGTCGCGTCCAGCGATCGTTCGAGTACATTTAAGAGAATCGAGCAGTTAGAGGAATTGGTCGTTCGATTAAAATCGGAATCGAACGAGAAGGATGAACACGCGAACGTTCTGGGCCAACAATTGTTTGATACGAAAAGTTTGCTGGAACAGAGGATCAAGGAACTGGAAAACGCGCAGAGAAAAATTACTGTGCTAATGGAAGAGAACAGGGTTTCGAAAGGAAGAGCTAAGAAGATGGAGGAAAAAACGTTGGAGCTTCAGCGTGATCAGGAAGACTCGAGGAAGGAGCTGGAACAGCTGCAACAGGTGAAACGCGAAGCGAGCGTGACAAGGAAGAGAATGCAAAATCTTCAGGCCGATAAAGAAGGACTGTTAAAGGAAATGGGAAAAATTCATGACGTTCTTGAAAAGAAAAACGAAGAAATTAAGACGATTCGTACCGAGAAAGTCACGATGGAGAAAGCAATGAACGCAAAGATTATAGAGCTGATAAAGAATCTTCAAATTGCTTCAAAGGAGAATGAAAAGAAGCAAAATAAGGTAAATGAATCCGAACGAGCTAAATGCAAAGGGCAAGAAACCGTAAGCGTCGAGAAGGAAAAGGAAAACGCGAAACGTTCGCGAGAAGCGTCGGAGACCGCGAACGCCGAACTACAGCGACTGAAAGCGAATTTGACAGCGTCGAACGAGAGTCTAAACAACGCGAATCGTGAAATTGCCGATCTGAAAGCAAAATTGGAATATTATATCGACGACAAGACGAAGCTGGAAGCAAATATTTTTCAGTTGAACTCGAAAAAAGAGATGCTTATGTATCAACTGGGCGCTGAGAAGAGTATCGCCGAAGAGAGGTTGAAAGAGATTACAGAATTAAAATCGAATTGTAACGAATTGGACGTCGAAAGGGCGAGCTTGGAAAAGCAGAAGGAACAATTGAGCGCTGAATTGAGGAGTTTAAAAGTTGAAAAGGAACTGCTAGACAAATCTGTGAAACATGTTCACGCCAAATGTTCCACGCTCAAGGATGAAATCGATAAATGTAAGTCTGAGCGCGACAGTTTACGGGAAGAAATAAGAAACTTTAAAACGAGCGAGGAAAATTTAACTGGCAAATTGAAGGAGGCGCGAATGGAATTGAACGGGGCCGGGGATAAGATGAGGCGGTTAGAATTTGACAATTCGAGGCTGCGCGACGATTTGAATTCATTGGCTTCGAAGAACGCCGGCTTTGAAGTCCGCATGCAAATGCTTTTGTCGGAAAAGAATGAGCTCATGACGCGTATTAATGAACTGAACGGGAAAAACGTCGCGTTGAAAGATCAACTGAACGAAGTTAAAACGTCGAACGAATACTCTTCTCTCGAGTTAAACAAATTGAGAATGAAGTGCGACAAAACGAAATCGGAGAACACTGCTCTGCAAGTCGAGCTCGACGAGGCGAGGAACAGCAACGAGGCGTTAAAGGAAGCGAGAGAGGAACTAATGCTGAAGTTGAGTGAAATCCACAGCGAATGCAGGATATTGGGAAATCAGCTGAAAATTTTAGAGATGATGAATGCTACATTGAAGAAGGAAAGGGAGTTGTTGGAACAGGAGTATGTGAATAGTTCACGATCCAAGATCACAAAGGCCGAGAAGGAAGAATCGGTAACGTACAGTGAATCGATTTTCAGCGAACAGAATGAACAAATCGAACACGCAACGGAAAAAACAACGAACGAGACGAAACGGAACAATGCGAAATCTGGCAAACGCGTGAACGACAAGATAAAGAAAATGAAAGAGAGAGAAGGGTTGAAGAGACTGATGGTAGAGAACGAATCGTTAAAATTTGAGATACTGAACCTGAGGAGTCAAAACTTCGAGATTAAACAGCAATTAGCTCGCATGAAGGACGAGCTTCAAAGACAGAAGACCGAATTAACGGAGAAGAGGAGCAACGAAATTGCGATCGAGCCTATCTCGGACAAGTTAGAGATCGTGAATCTTTACTTCAAAGAGATTAACAGCTACTCGGACCAATGTTCGAATAATGTGGGCGCGGTGGCGCATATCGAGCAGTCGAATGTGTATCCTTATGACCGGTTGACGGCGGAACAAGATGGCGGAACAGCGGAGATCGTGAACAAACTGAAAGTGGAGAACGTTGCGTTGAAAATGGAACTGAACTCGTTGAGGTGTAACTTGGTTGTTAATTTCGCGGAAGACGAAAAGAGGAGAAACGAGCTACGGAACGCGACGGAAGAGGTTCAAGCATTGAAAGCAGAATTGACGAAACTGAGGGACGAAAAAGAGTCCTTACGGGTTCGACTGGATACAGCTGTAACGAAATTGGATCGATTTGAATCTGAGAAGGCTGCTTTGAAGAACGAGCTTTATACCTTGAGGAAAATCAATTCCGACCTCAAACTCAAAGTGAACGAATTGCAGCACGATTATCAAAAGTTGAAGGAGAGAAGCGCAGGATTCGAGGGATGCATCATGAGAGCGATTAAAAAGATAAAGAAATATACAATGAGTGCGGATAATCAGGACAGCTCGAACGACGAATTGAAGGTTCTTTTGAAGAAATATATTTCGAGCGAAGAAGTTTTGCGTTCGATCGAGCAAGAAACAGATATAGGAGGAACATAAGTTTTCGATATATTTAAAAAAAATTAATCTTTACTTCGTTGTAATAAAAATGAAACGTGAAAAATAAAGGGAACTATGATAGATAACATTTAATAAACGGATTAAAATATTTTATATAACAATAATTTTAATAACATGATTATTTTATATAATTTTAAATGCTAATTCGATAAACAAGTTACCCTCGCGAGTATTTAATCAATGAAATCTCTGTTATAACAAGATACAAGCCACACTGATAAGGCTCTGTAATGCTTTTAAGTTCGTAAAAAAGTTTTAAAGAATCTCGCAAATTTCGTGGATAAAACTTGAAGGTCCAGTTAATTTAATTACTAATTTATTTCGAGAAGTTTCTCCTAAGTATTTCGAACACCGTTCTGACAGAGTACAAATGAAGTACCTTTATAAATATTTATTAAAGCAGATATTTACCGGCCGCTGAAGTTGTCGAAGAATAAACGAAGCAGGCAGTCGTATCAAATATTTGCGAAACAAATGAAAGAAGCAAAATTAAAATAAAATAATTAACATTTATTAGATTCGCCCTCGGCTCTCTTTTTATGAATATTGAAATATCCGATGAGAATACTTACCGTTCGCTGTGCTGCAAATTATATCCTTCACTCGTTATTTACTCTTCATTGTCTGAAAAAATAAATATATAATTTTAATTCTATCATTTCCATGATTATTCTTTAAATTAACAGCCTTAAAAATTACTAAAAAAAATATAATAATAAAATTAATTATCCTTGTAAATTAAAATAACAGAATATCTTTCTACTATAATAACGACTACATATTTCTTATAATCGATCTCACGTGTTAACAAAAATATACAATTACAGAAACATTCATATAATTACTGTTTTTTAAGGTAAAAATTAATGAAATTGAAAAACTATATAAGAAACATTATAATATTAATTGAAATGAAATAAAATATAAAATTTATTTATTTCTTCGAATAAATTAAACAATAAACTAATTCAAATGCTTAATCAAAATTAATGATCACAGTAGTATTAGGTTGGTACGGTTTTTAACAATAATTGTCTTCCAGCGCTTTGAAATACAATTAAATTCAGTTCACAAAAGGTGACTTATTTCATGAACAATGCATTATTCAATAAAAATATTTCCTTTTATAATAAAAAAAATTGCTTTTTATTTGCATAAAACGTTTAAAACCCGCACGAACTTTCTGACCAACCTAATACATATTCAAATCCGATAACTATAAAAAACAGTATACAACATTTTTGGTCAATCACACATATGAAAATAACATATGAAAATAATATAAAAATAATATGAAAATAAAATTTTTCGCAAAACTAATTTATTTAATGCTCAACAAACGTTTACCAAAATTGATCGCAATGAATGATCCATCAAACTATTTACTACAGCGGAAAAATAATCTCTGTGCTTGCAATAATGCCAGTGAACGCGAAGAAAATAGCATTATACCACAATAATGCATAATCGTTGTACCGAACCACACTATTGTGGTCGTTCTCTGTGAAAGCTAAAATTCTCGCTTAAGATTATTTCGGCAAAAAGGCGAGGCTCGTTCTGTAATACAACTCTTCTTCATCCAACATCCACAATCCGAGCAGCGCGTAGGCGGTTTTCGAACCCTTCTCAGTCGTCGCTTCCGTCCGTCTAAATCTTCGGTCTCCAACTTCGAATATTCAAAGAATTGTCTGCCCATATCAACTACTTATTGTTAGTTGTATCACATATTATAATAGATGGTACGGTTGTAAATGGTATTAACTATTCAGAAATGATGTAAACAAGGTTCGAAGTAGTCTTGGTCGAAAGACCATAGTTTAAGAATTTTGTCATTCTTATAAACTAAAACATAGGAGATTTTACTTTTGGCAGCTATGTAACAGTTTTTCAAGTAAATTAAAAAGTAAGAGTTTTGTTAACAATAAGTTCTTTGTGATTAATTCTTTTAGGAATTATACTATAAAAATCAGAGATATTACTTGCGGAGGTTTCGAAATAGTTTTTTGTAGTCCTACTCTCTAGTTTGCACAAAGTTTAAAATATAATTTATGATACGTAATATATATAATATAGGTTTATTTGGTTTACTTATATAAAAATCAAAGATCTTAATACTTGCGGAGGTTTAAAAATAGTTTTTTGTAGTCCTACTTTCTAGTTTGCACAAAATTTAAAATACAATTTATGATACATAATATATATAACATAGATTTGTTTGTTTTACTTATATAAAAATCAAAGATCTTAATACTTACGGAGGTTTAGAAATAGTTTTTTCTAGTCCTACTCTCTAGTTTGCACAAAGTTTAAAATATAATTTATAATACATAATATATATATAATATAGATTTATTTGTTTTACTTATATAAAAATCAGAGATATTACTTGCGGAGGTTTAAAAACAGTTTTTTGTAATCCTACTGTCTAGTTTGCACAAAGTTTAAAATATAATTTATGATACGTAATATATATAACCTAGATTTATTTGTTTTACTGATATAAAAATCAGATATATTAATACTGATCGGTCTCTCCCGGTGGTCGAACTATCTCGGACTTACCCCATTTCTCAACCCATTTTTAAACAACAATTTCTTGCTTTACCACTGAGTAAATACCATTGTATCAAAAATAAAAATTGCAGAATTAGATCCACCGTTAAAGTCTTTTCCATAAAAGATACTCATACCCGTTATTCCAGAAAAACAAAATATGAGAAATAAACACAGGATCGTAAAGTCGATGTATTCCATTTTACGACGTAAGTGGTTGAAATTCAACTGCAACCATTCGCCACGTAAACGTCGTTATGTATAATATAACTCTTGGAAAACCAACCATAAAAGTTATAGATCATGCATGCGTCTGGAAATCATCGCGATTACACAACACAAGCTAACGGAAGCAGTCGAGATTAAACGTCGAAAAGCACGTTACCTAATCCTGCTCTTTTAATTTCTCGCTTCACCAGTCGCTTACTCTTATATTTCTTTTTCCGCTTTCCCACTATTGCACCATCTTACCACCCGTATTTTCATCTTCCTCTGATCTCTATGAGCTTAATGAGAACACAATGACCATCACTATCGTGGTCTACAGAAGCGTATCTCCTGTAACGAGTTACGACCAACATACTCATCCCTGTAAAGAGGCAAACAACCCACTAATTAGCAAAGGTCGAGCTGTCTACATTCACAGTTCCACCTACCTACGTAAAGGAACGTATCAAAGGTCTGGTTAGGATTTCACCTAATTGACACTATGTTAAATAGCCGAACTTCCTACTCTGAAATCTCATCAGAACAATCAGTGACCCGGCAAGATGGCGTTCGCCATTTTATTATCTTTAAGGAGTTACGATACTTTGAAGAATTGAAAAAAATGGAATTTATTTTATTTTTCGCAAATTGATAGATTAAAGTCTTAAGATTAGTCAAGGAAAAAATTTGTTTAATTGCTGAAGTTATAGCTGTAGTAAATATACGGTGTGATTTACAAGAGAAATAATTATTTTTGTGTTATAATTATGTGGGGGATATATAAATAAGTGGGATGTGTCTTTGGTAGATTTAGTAAAGTTTAATGCTTAATATACAATATAATAATCCTACCGATGCTACTTTTAATACACTTTATATTTCTACTCTTAACTCTTAACTCTTCTTCTTAACTCTGACTCTGACTGACTAACACTTCTTGACTTCTTAACCGCTTCTTCTTAACTCTCGCTTCTCAACTAACTCGTCGCTGAACTCATTCACACTTTTATCATTCTCTGTGCTCATTCTTTCCTCGCATCCCTTCAACCATTCGAAATCATTTTGTCCTCAGTCACACTTTCCCTAAACATCCTGGCGCCGTCCCGTCGCGAGGAGACGGCCACACGCACTTGAACAACAACTAGCATTCACACTTCTTTCAGCTTAGGCTAAACATTCGCTCGTCTCACACATTCTTTATTTCTAACACCCTACAATTATATACTGGGGAATATTAGAAGAAGCAACTAAAATAAAATGATTCGTAAGAATTTTCTATCATTCCAACAAATAGTATTACTATATAATCACGTTATACACGTATACATGATACTACAATTGATTCGATGGTAACATATGTAATTATAATTACAAGGATTGCACGAAATGATTGTTGTGTAACAGTAGAATACTAAACTGCGCTTATATCTTGCAATATAAAAACTAGCAAAGGAAATAAAGGAAACGACAATTAAAAAATGTTACACGGTTATAGAGTTTTTATTTAAATATATAGTTTACAAACGTTTAATTAACACATCTTGCGCGGGAAGCGACCAAAGTCGTTTTGCGCGGATTTCGCATCTTGAGCGGGAAGCGAGTAAAGTCGTTTTTCACGGATTATTGATGGATTATTGTTACCGATGGGTTTTTGTGATGTTTTTACGATGAGATTAGATAGACATGTGTTGCAAAAATACAAAAGGGTACGTTGCAAGAATGAATTCCTATGAATTCGTTTCGCTGACGCGATTACCCGTCAATCGCCCACTGACGCTAACTGCCCGCGCAAGATGTGTTAATAGGAACAAAGTTTAGGTGAGCGACTATGACGCGCATAAATATACAATCAATCTCACATCAATTCTTTAACTACACAACAACACACTCACTCGGCGCTCTTCTCAACTCTCTGTTCAACTCTATTCAACACTCTATACGCTCTCTCAACACTCTCTTCAACTCTAATCTCCGCTCTCCTCAACTCTCTGCCCGACTCTACTCTACGCTTCTACCCATCGTCCGTCCGTTGTGTCCGGTCCCCGTCCGTTACGCCCTCTACCGCCCTCCATAAACCAAAAGTCCTTAAAACTACGACACTACACGGTATACACTCCCGTTCAAAAGTCTTAGGATAATTATTAAAATTGTTCTGAATTCAATCTTTGAAAAATGTAATAAAATATTACTTTAGATCCAAATCTTGATTCGATAAACAAGGTATAAGGTACTGCTATATTGTATATTATATGTATATTATATAGTATATTAATAATTTTACTGTGAAGTAAATGCAGTCTAAATTTCATAGTCTATACGATAAATAAATTTTATTAGGAACAGAGATGTCCTAAGACTTTTGAGCGGGAGTGTATGTCCGATGTACCACGAACACCCTGTATATGCCATTAGGTGCGATTCGCCACGAGCTTCACATATGGTGAAACAACTAAATGCAATTTAATCGTAAAGAATCACTGTAATTAGAAAATATTAGCTCACATGTTCTTTTTGTATCTTTTTGTACCTTTTTGCAGCTTTAACTAATATTCCAAGTTTTAAAAAATGAATGCATATAAATAAATGTGATAAATTAAAAATGATGAAAACATTTAAATTATACAATGTATAAAATATTATGAGATATATAAAATAAAGAACTATTTTATATAACTATAATGTAATTTCATAAATATTATAACATAATAAATATATTTTCTTAAACATATAAAATAACATTAATAGTGTATCAATCATTAATAATTTTATTTAGTAAAAATAATTTTTACTAAATATCTTGAGACTTTTTATAATCCGATCTATGCAATAAAAATATAAAATCTTTTTCTTTTCGTTTCTTTCTTCTTTTCTCTTCTATTTCAATCCATTTGATTCAATAATTTGCAATCATTTTGTTATTGCATGAATAAACATAATTAATTATGACGTTTAAATCTTATTTATACTTTTTTTTAAAGGAAAGTATTATCATGTAAGCACAATAAAATTAAAAAACAAATTATAATAAAATTATTAATGAATTTTTGTTTCCTATGGTAAAGCGATGTTTCTTATACAGCATAAAGGATAAAGCATTTAAATGGGAATATATAATAAATATCTTCGATATAAATGGTCATATAAAAAACTGCAAAAGGTAAAGTTACAGTAGACCCTCGAAGTTCGAAAATAATCCGTTCCAGGAACGGACGTTCAATCCTCGAATTGTTCAAACTTATGTAATTATAATATCGAAGTTGTTCGAAATAATGTAAATTGAATTAATCCGTTCCAGACACTCAAAATTTACTCAATATAAGACATTTTAAGTGCCTATTTAAAGTAAAAATAATAATAATAATAATAAATTTAATAATATCAATTAATTAACCCGAACCTAATCCAAGTCGCACAACGGTTACATGACGCGGCATAGTTATTCGAACTTCGAGTTTAAAAACTGAATTTTCTTTGACAATTTTGTTTAAACTTTGACTTGTTCAAACATCAAACCGTTCAAACCTAGATCTACTGTAGATTATTCAAAGCGACACGTGCAACGTTAGGAAACATTTTTCTTCGAAATCATTTTTTATGAGATTTGAAGGTCATCATCGTTTCTTTTCTAAACAGAACCATATATTTTTTAATGTATTAATCAATACAGTTCATCGCTAGCTATGAAAAAAAGTATTAAGCTATTTATGCCAAGTGTTAGTTTAGGAAATATTTAAATTTCAATATTGTGAATTGGTACTGGTACTTATGCTTTTCTTAATAATACGTAGTATTTTTCTTACTTTTTTTTTTCTTCTTTTCTACTTTTCTAATTCGCTATTTAATTTGGAGTTTCTTATATTTTTAAATTTCATCTACACAAAGCTAATAATTGTTTATCTACTTTTCACATTATCATAAAATTATGATTCATTTCTCATCTTATCCGACTGTTATTATTTTTGCTTCTGATAACTGTTATCTATTGAATAAAACAATTTATTAAACCAATTTTATAATATTTCTTCTTACACTTACATTTCTGCTCGTTGACATTAATAATGAAAAAATAAAAATATTATACAACGCTTTGCTTAAAGAAAGTGTTTCTAATTGCAAATGCTTTAAAAGCTTAATTTCAAACTTGATCTGGTAACGCTTCTAAATAATTAAAATACAGACTATTATTGAAAAGTAATCAATTCTAGCAAAGTATAAGGAAACAAATTATTCGTGTAACAATCAGTAACAAATATCCGTTTACAATAAAATTCTTACGAAGCTGTGCAATTATTTTCAACAAAGCATCGATTTAAATCTAGTTACCCAAAGGCTTATCTTCAATTAAAAAAGAATGCAAAGTTGGCAACGAACGTTTAGGAATATTTAGGAATATTTATGTTGGTCACACGAATTGACGATCAACTCTTAGGAGTGTGCGCTGTAGCTTCATTCGTTCGGCGACAATGGCGGCAGACCTTGATCAGTTTCAACAGCTTTTAAACACACTCCTTAGCACTGATAATGATGCCAGAACGCAAGCAGAGGTGGGTATATTTTTTCTTATTTTTTCACGCATATTTTACATATATTACCTTGCCAGAAAATGTAAATACCGTAAAATGAGATACTTCATTTCTTAAGCACGTTGCCAACGTGTTGTCAAAATTCGCATGTGGGTACTATTCACCGATCATTCCTAGTGAATCATGGTTGTAACGCCAATTTTACTATTCGATACTATTATATAACATTAATGTAAGCAATTTTATAATAGATACAATTACTAATCGCGATGAATACTGACAAGTGTTTAGAACAACCTAATAAAATCCAAAATGGTGTCGCGTGGTAGCATGCACCCCGCCAACCTTTTACAAAGATCCGTGTCACTTTTAGTACGATGCAAATGTACATTTTATCTAAATTTTACTCCCAATTACCCATGCTCTTTATATAATATCGTTACAGCGCTAAAGACTAACGTAATCTAATTTTGTATTAAGTAACGCGCAATATATAGTATAGTTACTTTGCAAGATTCATCATTTCTGCATTTCGCTTTCCCGCCTACACGTAACCGTGTTCGATTCGGTTTCCGGCGTATCTGAATCTGTTTCGAATCATAGAGAAAATATTTTTATTTCCATAGATGTTATTAATATTTTATACGTTATGGTTGCATTATTATTGTCGTTAAAATTGAATATTTTCAGGTATCTCATTTATTTTGTGCCTCTCACGTGTGTGCGGTAGAACACTAATAAAATGTATAACCATGTGCTCCTTTTTTTTAAATTTTTTCTCTCTTTCTTTTTTTTAGTATCCGTTAAAGTATAAACTATAGGTCACCTTTCGTGTAATTTGATGCATCTTATTCGCATATTGTATTTGATTTATGAGTTAGGATTATAGATACAACAATGACTGTTAAAAATATGTATGTTTTATTAATGCAATGTAGCGTTTCAACCGATATAGTTGTTTCTTATTTTTAATTATCTCTTGTATTCAAAGCAAATGGGTTTGTTTATAATAAATTGAGTTATGTAATATGAGTATATATTCACGCATATAATTTAATATTTTAGGAGGCGTACAACAATCTCCCAGTGGATAGCAAGGTGACATTTCTTTTAACCTCCTTGTGCAATGCCACCCTTACAGAAGAAATGCGAGCTATGGCTGCTGTCTTATTACGTAGACTCTTTTCTTCCGAGTTTATGGATTTCTATCCTAAAGTAATTATGTCTTTATTGTACTTATTTCGTATAATTCTATAAGCGCGAAAATGAAAAACAGTTTGAATCTACGAAACAACAAATTTTTGTTTTTAAGAAATGAAATTAATATTTTTACTTAATAGATATCGCTTAACTCTTATTGCTAATATATATAGCGAACCGAGGACTAAAATAATTTCAAATCATATAGTGCTTTCTGTAATTTATGCCAACAACTATTGCCAATGATAAAGTGATGTATTGTACCTGATGAACTATTAACCTATATTATCTATCAAATCAATATCATTTGTATAATATATTTTTTAGGTATTTATGGAAAATATATATTGCTAGTAAATTAAATTTTAACTTAATATATGTATAAGTCGTATAAACACGAGTTAGCTAATGTACAAACTTTGAAAAAAATATATATTAAAATAAAATATTTCTAATCGTTAAAGTTACTTGTCAGAGTATCCCTTACAAGAACACAATTTATATTCAAAAGCTTTAACTAAAAATAATTCATTATGTTATTTTATGGCATATCGGTATAATAAACATTAAAAATATTTTGTATAAAACGTACCAAACTATACACATGTTTTAATATAAAGAAAAAATGACTTTTCGTAATACGTGTAATATTACAATATTTTTGTTTAATTATAAAATATATTTATCGCATAAATATAACTTTTTCCTTAGATTCCACCAGAAGCACAAGTTCAGTTAAAAGAACAAATTTTGTTATCTGTTCAAAATGAACAGACAGAGACTATTCGACGTAAAGTTTGCGAGGTTGCAGCTGAAGTTGCGCGAAATTTAATCGATGAAGATGGTAACAATCAGTGGCCAGAATTTCTGCAGTTCCTATTCCAATGTGCAAATAGTCCTGTACCAGCATTGAAAGAAAATGCTCTTCGAATGTTCACGTGAGCTTGCAGCATATATCTTAATTTTCAGTATAAACTATACTTTTTGTGCTACGAATAATACGATTTTGAATTACATAATTTTATATGCAAATATGTAGATCCGTCCCAGGTGTATTTGGAAATCAACAAGCAAATTATCTTGATCTTATCAAACAAATGTTGCAACAATCTGTCATGGATTCTGCAAATTATGAGGTAATGTAAGGCGTACTTGAATGTAAATTAGTTTTATACTTTTATTATTTAACCGTTTGTGTGCCACTGGTCTTTGTTGTTTCTCAATCGAAAATTGTCAAGCGGCGCAATAGCGCTTATCTGATTCCTTATCCAAAAGTGCCAAGCGGCACGATAGCACTTGTCTTATTCCGCGTCCAAAAATGCCAAGGAGCGCGATTGTATATATTTAATTACTGTTTTTTATAATCTATTCTACATTATTTAGTTCATTATATTATCACAGTAATAGTTTTTTATAAGAATAAAAACGTATACACCTGCAGAGTGTAATATTACTCCAATTTTATCTTAATTTACCTAAAACTGAACGGTAACCGTAAAGTCACGCATCGACAGAAACCGAGCGGGCGATGATTGTCAGCTTCGCAGCCTAGACACATAACAGAAGAAGCGGAATATCGCCGCTTGGCACTGAAACGGTTAATATGGAAAAATGATACACGAGATTCAAGTATTTAAGCTTCTCGTCACAACTTTTTCCTATAGCAAAACTGCCTTCTGATGACTGTAATTTGTGAAGTTTTAATTTATAGACAGATACGGGGCATACAAAAGTTAATTAGAATTGTTTACTTAAATCTCTATTGTTTATTATTAATTTATATTTTTGCATAAAATAAAAATATTTTTTCTTATAAATTGTATTTATTCCAATAACATAATTACAACAATTTCTACTATAGGTCCGATTTCAAGCAGTAAGAGCAATCGGGGCTTTCATTATTTTACACGACAAAGAAGAAAATATACAGAAACATTTTTCGGAACTTTTACCAGCAATTGTACAAGTAATTGCTCAGTCAGTAGAAAAACAAGGAGATGATGCTCTCTTAAAAGTTTTAATCGATTTGGCAGAATCGACACCGAAATTTTTGAGATTACAGTTAGAAACTATAATGGAAATGTGTATGAAAATATTTTCTAATGAAGAGATGGCTGATTCGTGGAGACAACTAGCATTAGAAGTATTAGTAACATTAGCAGAAACTGCTCCTGCAATGGTACGTAAAGTTGGTGGAAAATACATTGCATCTCTAGTACCATTGGTGCTAAAAATGATGACAGACATAGAAGAAGATGAAAAATGGAGTTTTTCTGACGAGATTGTTGACGATGACAACGACAGTAATAACGTTGTTGCCGAAAGTGCTTTAGACAGATTAGCATGTGGATTAGGCGGTAAAACTATGTTACCACAAATTGTACAGAATATTCCTTCAATGTTGAATAATAGTGATTGGAAATATAGGTAAATAATTTTCACATATTTTCATTCTATCATAGTACTATATTTTCATCACAGAATTGTCAGCAATTATATGCCTTATGCAAATAATTGCGTTACATCTGTGATAGAATAACCATTGGGATATCTCTATTCTGTCTATCGTTTTGATAGTTAGAAACTTGAGATTCTCTATGGATGTTTTTTAATAAGAGAGTTGACGGTAATGTTGCAATATTATTGTCATAGTCTTAGAACAAACATTTATACTTCTACAAATCTATTAAAAATGGCGTGTGAAATTATAAATATAATTATATTTAATATAAATTATATAAATATATAATAATATAAATATAAATTAATAAGTAAACGTTGCAAAATATTTGTAACATAGGCATGCTGCTTTAATGGCAATATCAGCTGTTGGTGAAGGTTGTCATAAACAAATGGAAGCAATATTACCTCAAATCATGGATGGAGTTATACAATATTTACAAGATCCTGTAAGTTTGATTACAATAGATTCCGTGAAAACGCCATAAACCGAGTCAGCAGTTATGTTCAATGTGCGAATATAATAGCGTTACGTTTATGGTAGAGTAAAACGAAGGATTTAATATGTACACATATTGTCGTTCTGCCAATATGTGTATTAAATTACGTCCTTCTGAGTTCCAGAGAGTTGGCTATCTATTGTTAGGTAGTCATAGTTGTGGAACGAACAAATTCATATTTATTTACTATGTACGGTTTTGCTCTTTCGTTCGTTAACTGTATATCTTTTCCAGCATCCTCGTGTAAGATATGCAGCTTGTAACGCAGTAGGTCAAATGTCAACGGATTTTGCGCCTATATTTGAAAAAAAATTTCACTTCGAAGTTATTCCTGGATTACTAATGGTTTTGGATGATAATGCTAATCCAAGGGTTCAAGCTCATGCTGGTGCAGCACTTGTAAACTTTAGTGAAGATTGCCCGAAAAATATACTAACGCCATATTTGAATGCTATTATGGCTAAATTGGAATCAATACTTACCGCGAAATTTCAAGAATTGGTTGAAAAAGGCACTAAACTTGTCCTTGAACAAGTAAGAATATTTATTACGCGTAGTTAAGTAAAAATAATACATATTCAATTGTAAACTATGAATACTCTGTTCATAGGTTGTTACAACTATCGCATCTGTTGCTGACACATGCGAAGAACAGTTTGTAACATATTATGATAGATTAATGCCATGTCTAAAATACATTATTCAAAATGCTAATCAACAAGAACACAAAATGTTACGTGGCAAAACAATTGAATGCGTGAGTCTTATAGGACTTGCAGTAGGACCCGAAAAGGTATAGTACACAGCACGTTATAATAATTAACAAAATACTTAAATTTTTTTCTTATAAACATGTTACGTAACTAAACTTTTTATGGTTATATAGTTTATTGCAGATGCAAGTGAAGTTATGGATATGTTACTAAAAACTCATTCAGAAGGAGATCTTCCGGATGACGATCCACAAACAAGTTATCTTATATCTGCATGGGCGCGAATTTGCAAAATTCTTGGTATGATATTTAAAGTTTTCCTCTTAACTAAGATTTTAATTAAAAGGCAAACATTTTTATTGGGATATGTTTAAAATACATTTAAATAGGGTAGGGTGTTAGAAATAAAAAATGTGTGAAACGAGTGAATGTTTAGGCTAAGCTGAAAGATGTGCGAATGTTAGTTGTTCAAGTGCGTGTGGCCGTCTCCTCGCGACGGGACGGCGCCAGTATGTTTAGGGAAAGTATGACTGTAGACAAAATGATCTCGAGTGGTTGAAGGGATGCGAGGAAAGAATGTTTGGAACCGACTGATCGAACCGTGTGAACCAAGTGATTGGGAAAACCGTGTACGTGACTGCGAGAGTTTGGACCATGGATGCAAGGGAGAAAGGGTGCATGTGAGAACAGAGGAAAGAATGAGCAGAGCAAATGATAAAAGTGTGAATGAGTTCAGCGACGAAGCAGTCAGTCAGAGTCAGTTGAGATTCAGAGTAAAGCATAGGCAGTTGAAGTTGAGGTTCAGAGTAAGAAGTTCAGAGTCAAGAGTTAAAGAGTATAAAGTGTATTAGAATTAGCGCCGGTTGGATTACTATATTGCATTTTTACATTAAACTTTACAAATTTGCCAAAGACTCATCCCACTTAATTATATCCCCACAATAGTAATAATTCAATTCTTTAGGTAAACAGTTTGAGCAATATTTACCATTGGTAATGGGTCCAGTTTTACGTACAGCAGCTATGAAACCTGAAGTTGCTTTACTCGATAACGAAGACATGGAAGGTATAGAAGATGTTGATTGGGAGTTCATATCTCTTGGCGAACAACAGAATTTTGGAATTAAAACGGCTGGTTTAGAAGATAAAGCTTCCGCTTGTGAAATGTTAGTTTGCTATGCACGTGAATTGAAGGAAGGTTTCGCAGATTATGCAGAAGAAGTAGTACGGCTAATGGTTCCTATGTTGAAATTCTATTTTCATGATGGTGTTAGAACAGCTGCTGCTGCAAGTTTACCATATCTTCTTGACTGTGCAAAAATAAAAGGTTAATTGTCAATAGTAACACATAATAATAATTCGTGTTTGCATTATATTAATAAATGACAATTGAATTACAGGTCCACAATACCTTGAAGGCATGTGGGCATATATTTGTCCCGATCTTTTAAAAGCAATCGATACGGAACCCGAATCGGAAGTTTTGTTGGAATTATTATATTCGTTGGCCAAATGTATTGAAACTCTTGGTGCAGGTTGTTTAGGAGCACAACCTATGGCTGAACTTTTACGCATATTAGATAAATTACTTAATAAACATTTTGAAAGAGCAGTTGCTAGATTAGAAAAACGTAAAGATGAAGATTACGATGAAGTAAGATTTTGCATAAAGTTCTGATTCGACATAAAATTGAACTGTTAACATTAATAACTTTTAACTAAAATTACAGGTTGTTGAAGAGCAACTTGCCGATGAAGATAATGAAGATGTATATACTCTAAGTAAAATCGCAGATATTTTACACGCATTATTTACCACTCACAAATCTTCATTCTTCCCTTATTTCGATCAAATCTGTGGACATTTCGTTAAATTGTTAAGTCCTGAAAGATCCTGGTCGGATCATCAATGGGCTTTATGTGTTTTTGATGATGTAATAGAATTTGGTGGACCTGAATGTGCAAAATATCAAGAATACTTTTTACGACCAATGATACAATATGTATCAGATAAATCAGCAGAAGTAAGACAAGCAGCAGCTTATGGTTGCGGGGTTTTAGGACAGTACGGAGGAGAAGTGTTTGCTCAAGCATGCGCTGAAGCTTTACCTAGGTTAATGGAAGTTATAAACGATCCAGAATCTAGATCGCCTGAAAACGTCAATCCTACTGAAAATGCTATTTCTGCAGTAACAAAAATTCTTAAATATAACAATAAAGCAATTAATGTTGATGAAATACTTCCACATTGGTAAGTCTGATGCATATATTATGAATATATAATGTGTTTGTTTATCCGTATGCGTGTACGTGCGCGCGAGTGCAAGATGTTAATAAAAATGCGGGACATTTTTACAGGCTCGGTTGAACATGTGCAGGCATATACATATATGTCTGATAACTTAACGTTTTTTTTAGTTATAAGCAAGTTTTAAACGATAATCATATAGACGTTTACAAAATACTAATTCGCACACTATTAAATTTTGTATTAATATTCGCTTGGCATTGCATTCAGTATTTTATTTTGATTAATATATAAATTTTATTTAAGTAAGAATTTAGGGTTCATACGAAAACTGGACACACGGCAAAATAAAGACAACGAACATAAGTTAGAGTGGAACTTGCGAAACCTGAACTGAACGCACATATTTTCTTACCTTATTAAAATTAGAACGTTCAATTCGATGGAAAATTTAACTCACTGTGCACTAATTATCAACGCGGTAGCATACATTTTAGAAAAACTAACTACGCTAACTAGGTATCAATAGTGTACTGACTTAATTCTTTCTCTACCACCGTCTGTGCTAAAAAAACGATCATATGGTACGGGTATACGTAAGGCATGCGTTACGTTGTCTACTTGGCAATGATTCTTTGTACGTTTATACAGGGTGTCCCAGACTCTGCGAAGGAGCCGGAAACGAAGGGTTCATGAGATGACTTCAAGCAACTTTTTCCTTTGCGAAAATGTCAAATTCGGCTTTATTAACGACTTATTAACACTTTAACGGCCTCACGTCTACGCAGTCAAACGTCGCCAGGGGGCGGCAGTATTTTTGTAGAATTAATTTTAAAGAACTTTATTAAATTCACGAAAAAGTTAACATAACACAATCGAAGACGTGGCGATGAAATACGAAGCCAATAGCAATATCCACAATTGTTTACATTCATAAATTATCACACGAAGAGTGTGGTACTGGCCAACAACCTTCGGCGGTAGCATCACACACATGTTGTGTGAGCGGTCGTTAAAATGTTAGCGAAGAACAGTTACCAATCAGAGAGCGAGAAAGACAGGCGACCGCCTACGAAGCGTTGTCTCCGTGCCGCGCTTGTGCGAGTAACTCGGAATAAATTGAAAAATTAACCCCTTGCACTACTTTCACGAGTGTGACTCGTGATGAAAATTTTATGCCAGACATGAATATCACGAGTCAGACTCTAAAGTATTTTTTTAAAGTTTTTTGATCCAAATTCATTTGAATTTCCAAAGAGATCCATCGCGTGAAGTAAATACGAGCCTTCCGCGACCATTCCGGCGGCCAAGATTGGCACGGCTTTTTCAGAGTTTCGGCGTAGTGCAAGGGGTTAAGTTAAACTTACTGAATCAGCAAAAATTCGCGTTCTACTTGAAAATGTGGGTCACTGTGTCACTGTACTGATCTTGACCCTTGACGAACGAACTGATTTACGGCGCACGGAGCAGCTGTATCGCAGGTATACGACACCATAGAACATTAAGAATTTTTTGCTGATTAGGTAAATTTAATTTAATTTTTCCATTCGTTCTGAGTTATTCGTTGACGTCAAGCGCGGCGCGGAGACAACGCTCTCGCTGGTCGCCGGCTGTCTTTCTCGTTCTGTGATTGATCAGTGTTTTGCATTAATAACTCGTTAACAAAGCTGAATTTGACATTTTCGCAAAGGAAAAAGTTATTTGAAATTATCTCAGAAATCACCCCTTTACGGGTCCTTTATTTTGTTTTGGACACCCTGTATATTAAATTATTTAATTTAACATATGAGCGTACATTAAATAGTGTTTCTTACGTCGCATGCCTGCTATTTCAAAATGTGAATGCAATGCTTAGGCAAGTACAGTCGCTCGTAATATCCAATGGTTGATTAGTGATGCGCGACTATAGTCGCCCGTAATAGCGAACGAATTATGGCCAGTATGCACTTGCATGTTTTTGAGAAAATAAAACATGATGTAATTAAAACAAAAAATAATCGTTATTGCGCATATGAGTATATGTATCTTTTTCATTATTCTAATATATAGAATCAATCCTGTAAAGGTGTCCAACATTTTTATTATCGTCTTGCGTGGGTGTGTACGTGTGATAAATAAGTCGAAGCATTTAAATGGATATACCTAAATATCTCCGTTGTTTATAGATATATAAAAAAGCTATTTAAGGCGTAGTTGCTCTAACGAAACCATTAGAATATATAATAATACTTACCAAAATAAATATGAGGTAATGTCATTTGAAAAATTGATATATTGTTAAAATGGTTGAATTTGTCTTTTTTTATACTTTGTAAAAATATGAAAATCACTGATGACCTTGAAATATATATATTAAAAAAAAAAAAAAACCAATAAAATTACCTTGAAGAGATTTTTTCTTATCATTTTGTTCGCCTCTTCGAACAATTTAACTTCGCCTCAAATAGCTTTTTATATATTTAGAAACACCGTAGACGTTTAGGTGTACCCATTTATGTGCTTCACCTTGTATACATACGCGTATACCTAACTTTATCACCTGACTTTATTACATGAAATACTTCTGTTACATTTAAAATTTCATATAAACGTTTCCTACAAAAGTTACATAGCTTGATGGGGAACGATCTATGGTAACAATAGCTTTAGTCTGTTAACAAGATATGAAGATCGAATTAATTTTTTTAAATCTAATTTTTATTTTCTGATGGTAGAAACATGTACAGTTTAGGCCAGCCCTGGCCAACCCAAATGGTTTAACGGCACACTTTGATGACGCGTTACGTTACAGCGGGCCGCACTTTAAGTTATAATGTGCACTTTTTGCGCATGTAAATTTTCATTTATTTAATATTTTTTGTATACATACAACGAGAAACAAAAGTTTCAATAGAAATATAAAATCGTTCGGCGGACCGCACATTTAACCCGTTGCACTCTGAGTCAAGGTCGATATTTTGTCCCAACTGGTGCGTTTTTAACACTAGATTTACGGGGATTAACACATTGAAGACCAGCGACTTTTTTGAAAATCTTACTATGGGATCGAGTTACACTCGAATAAAATTTTTACTTGTATGTTTTTACGAAATATTTATACCTACGGTAAATAGGTATCTCCATTTTTATTTTCAGACAAAGCGATCGTTTTGGAACGTAATTTCTCATTTATAATTACTTTCCACTTTTATGAATTGAAAGAAACGAAATACGAGATATCTCGTGATCGGTCCTCAATGTGTTAATTGGACCATTTTACGGGTATATTGAACTGTGCTTTTCTTGTAATAACATTAGTTCATTTTATTTGAAATTAATAGCTTTTTATTCGCACAGATTTAGTTAGTACGTTTCTTGCATTTAAATTTCATTTTGAGCGTACATTTTCTACACAGATAATTACTGCACTTCAGCATGGGATCAGGAATCCGTCAAATTGACGGGTTCCGTAAATCTAGTGTTAATAAGCTACATCCAAAATCTGTATTGAATTTGCATTAATTTTCATACTTTTATATTTAGTAACATATATACATTGATTAAAAATCGATGAAATTTATTTTTAATCAAAAAGAATGTGTTTTATATTATGAAACTGAAAGGAATGGAGCAAAATAGAATGTCTAGTCCAGCTCGACATAGGAGTGCAAAGGGTTAACAAGGCTAGCCGCATGCGGCCCTTTGTTTATGTTATGAGAACTAAGAAAGAGTTGTCGATCAGCCCTAAATAACTTAACCAGTTAACTGTGGCGATCTCTTTGCAAAGCGCGCACCAGTGTCTGTCGCGATAATCAAGCGATGACGGGTATAGTTAGCTCTCAGGAAGTTACGAATCCATCTCAAATTATTTATAATTCTTATTTGCTTGTTTTATTTCGTCTTGACCTCTAAACATTTTAAAAATATTAAAATTTACCAATATAATTTAATTTTCGCCAAAATTACAATTTAAATATCAAATTGTAACAACGTTTCACGCATGACGGTTAATAGCCGTCATGACACAAAATTCTGCCACATCTCCATCACGGATATAGTCGTCAAACACACTTAACACGTTAAACGCCACGCCGATTTTGGTCGACTTTCCGTTAGGCTGTGTGGTGCGATACTAATTGAAAAATATTTGGTCTCAAAATTGTTAAGAATTTAAGAAGAAAATTGTAGAGAACTGGAAAGGAAAGTGATATCTTTGTTTAATGTGATTTAATAGAATCGATTAATGAATTGTAAGGTATTATTTTTTAAAATTGATACTGTCAGATCTCAGAAACCAACGACGCCTAAACGGAAATTTCAGCATCGGTCCCTGGGGACCGGCAGTGAACTTTCCGTGTGGCCGGCGCCGGTCCCCGAGGACCGGCACTAGAATTTTCGTTTGGCTGGCGTCGGTCCGTGGGACCGACAGTATTAAAGTTAAAAAATAAATATAGTCTCAATGAAATGTGATGAAATGTAGTTTTAATGAAATTTATTGAAACATTCTAAAGAAAAATGCGGCTTATCTTTACACATATTACAATACGTAACAACATTTTTGGTAACATTTGTAGCTGTCTTTCGTCCAAATAGTTTTTAATTGTTATCATAACACTTGGAACAATACCTTCGGACTTTATGCACGTCTCCTTCCTTTTTATATAATTTATGAATAATTTCTCTTGGCGATACTCTACAACATTGTATCGCTCACCGGCTGCCGGCTGAACGGAAAGGACAGCAAATTCGGCGCCGGGCTCAACGTTTTAACTGGTTAATTGGGTAGCCCATTCGAGACCGATTGCACACCGTGTGTGCAATGGATTTCCGAGGCTATAAGGCAGCCTGCACACCGTGTGTACAATAACAGTAATGTGCAATTATCAGTTATTCTGAGTAAACTAGTCGTCGAAATAAGATTTTTCTGGAACTAATGAAATCTGTAAATCACAGAAAAACAAAATTTGGCATTGGTTTTACTGTGTACCAAAAAATCTAAAAATTATCCGAAGCCTTTCTTACATGAAAAATACTATGAATACGCATGCAGCGAAGGCTTAAGATAATAAGTTTCGCTCCTGGGGACCGTGTTCGAAAAAAATCGTCGTCTCGAATGGGTTAAAGTAGCCGTCCGACAAGCGGATGATCCTGGTTCGAATCCCAGTCTAGACAATTCCATCGACCGACTCTTTCTCCATTTCAAAAGGGATAAATTCTGAGAAAAATAGTATTAAAATACATGCCATGCACCCTAAACTTATAATTTTCGAGATATTTAATTCTAAAGCAACCGAAGCTGCTCTTTTATGTCGTATGACATGGATTTATCGAAGACCTATCGCGGTCCGTATTGACCTAGGTTTTATCATAACATTTTTTACTAAACTAGAAAATGCTGATGAATATATTGCGCAGAAATCGTAAGTTGCCGGGTATGAACAAACTGGACGGTACAGGGGCAAGGGGATTAGGTGGCGCTAGCAGCCTAATCCCCTCCAAGAAGCCTTATCTGCATAGGAGTAAAATTTTTATATCCGCGGGAGACACAACAAAACGCAATGCAAATTAAATTTTATATGGTAAAAACACATGAAAATCATACTTAATTGTAATACTTGTTCCGGACAATAATTATTTTTTCGCAGAATTTGTTGCGATTGTACTATGAAGGATGCAGAAACTTTTTTGTTCTACTAATAATTAACGTTCCAGAGTCTACGCCCATGCCAGTATATTGGAGTCGTCCCTCTCTATCGTGCTATCTCATTTTGTTTCGATAATTCTCTTCAGCGACCTTTCTCACGCGATACATTTGTAGAATGGGGTTTAGCCAATAATGGGAATCAGTGTGACTCAGAGCAGAACAAGCTAGTTTTATTTGTCGACAACTTACGATATCTGCACTGTACATATTCAATGATTAGTTATGTACATAGTAAAATAGATATCCTACTGGTCGGAATTATCTTGCATTTAATCACGGGCATTAGTTTTACATTAGTCTAGTTTTTTATTATCCTATAAAACTTATAACTTTTTTTTCTTTCTTAACCGTTTGAGTGCCACGTGTTTTTCCCGTCCAAAAGTGCCAAGGAGCGCTTTTTCGCTTGTCTTATTCCCCCTCGAAAAATGCCAAGCGGCGCTATAGCGCTTGTCTTATTCTCCCATTAAAAATGCAAGGAGCGCTTTCGCGCTGTTTTCTGCTCTTATACCGTCAGTTGTAATTTTTTGAATCCAGTGTGGTTCTAACATCTTTCTAAGCATAAGTACAGATATCAGCGTGTTTAAATAATATAAAAATATTATTTAAACATTTTGTAGCCGTAAAGTCGCGCATCCACAGAAACAGAGTTGTCGCGGTTGGCACTTTTCGAGCGAAACAGAAGAAGCGCAAAATCGCTCCTTGGCACTCAAACGGTTAAGAACTCTTTACGCTTACAGAAAATAAAGTTTTTTTTTTAGTGCATTTAATTATAATATTGTCCTTGGCATGACACTATTATGCCCGTAAATTAACAATTACACATGTCGGACAGAGCATGAGTTAAATTAAAATTGTAAAAGTGTTTTGTCAAGCATAATTCAGAAAATACAACTTCAGTTACTTCAAAATTAAGTATTTCTAAAACTATAGGTTTTTGGACATGTATACTTTAATACTTAATTTTTTTCATAATTTGTGCCTTCATAGATTCCTATCATCAGAAAATAATAATTCTATTTAAAAAAAAACAAAGTTGACGTTCGTCTCTCGTTAACCTTTCCAAACAGATTAAAACTATTGTTACTACACGCCTGTTCCCATGAAACTGTATAACTTTTGCAGGTAATGTTTTTATAAAATTTTAAATGTAGCAGAAATATTTCAGGTGATACAGTTCGGTGAAACACCCTGTATATACTATCTCAATTTGTCATTATATAATAACATGACTATAAAAATGACTATAACTAACTTTTGTGCCCCCATCCACTGCTAAAATGAATCCCACCTCTATATTGCATATAATAATTGAATATTTTTAACAAATCTTTTATGTAAATGCAGGCTCTCTTGGTTACCAGTGGTAGAAGATGAAGATGAAGCACCTTATGTTTATGGATATTTGTGTGATTTGATTGAAGCAAATCATGTAGCAGTTTTAGGACCAAATAATGCGAATCTACCTCGGTTAATAAGTTTCTTTGCAGAAGCACTTCATAATGATGTCGTGCCTACAGATAATCCTGTCATGGGTAGAATTCTTAGTATCATTAGACAAATACAGGTATGAACAAGTACAATACAAAAGAATATACAGGGTGGTCCACCTACATACAGTAATGTTCGCTTATCTTGCATTTTTGCCCCGGACGAGTGTCGCGAAATTATCCCCACTAATTCCTACAACTGCTTCAGCTGACCGAGGGTTCGCATGATATCTCTAACACCGGAATAAGCAAAATATAATTTTTATATTTTTTGTCTTATAATTAACACGTTAAATGCCACGCTGATTCTGGTCGACTTTCTGTTAAACTGTGTGCTGTGATACTATTTCGAAAACATTTGGTCGCAAAATAGTTAAGAATTTAAGAAGAAAATTGTAAAAGTTTGCACAGGAAAGTCGTATCTTCGTTTCATGTGATTTAACAGAACCCATTAATGAATTACAAGGTATTATTTTTTCAAATTGATACTGTCAGTCTTTGGAAACTAGCTAAGCTTAAACGAAAATTTCAGCGTCGGTCCTCGGGGACCGGCGTGGCGCTTAACGCGTTAACCCTCTATGGGACCGTGTGATTTAACCCTTTGCATTCGACTGGCGCCGCTATGGCGACATGCATAATTTTCTTCGGAGATTAAATTTTGAATTAAATTCTTTATCTTCGTCGATTCAAACACTTCTTTTGTTTTAAAATAAACTAAATTAACTAAGTAAATACAAAAATACAAAAGAACACTAAGTTTTCACAGTAGTCCTTTGAAACTTAAAAAAGTTCGCCAGTGCAAAGGGTTAAAAGTTACAAACTGGTGTATCTATATTTTAAAAAATTAATTTTGTTCAGTTATCTATCACTGCACTATTAAATTTGATTACTGTATTACTGTGGCGACACCGCGATCCATCTACAGTAATTATTAGTTAAAACATTTTCAAATTAAAATGAAAAACTGTAATCAATCGTAATTTTTTCTCCAATAAACAGACAAAATTCGGCCTATAGAGGGTTAAGAGATCATTACAATTAAAGTGCTGAGGCTTTTCTGATGAAAATGATACCAGACATGACTATATTTTTAACTTTTCTATTTCACTCGTACTCACTGTTTCTCATTCTCGCCTTCGACGCACTCGAGAAGCGAGCTAACTACGATAGATAAGTCCGATCGATTCCTGAAACACCTACGCCCCGGATGAGTGTCTACGTGGATTCGTATACGTATACGTTGAATGTGCGGCACTTAAGCGGACACTACTGTATGTTCCTTCAATCGTGCTGATGTAAAAAATATTTTTGATGCAAAAAGAAGGTGAAGTAGTATCATAAGACGAATGACCTACATAGAATATTTTTTTCCAAGGTCTTTTTTTTCGGAGTTTTCAAGATTACCGCTATTTTTTGCATGCATTTCGAAAACTATGAAAAAAATGACTGTAGAGATACAATTTATTGTAAGTCTTGAGATACCATTCAAATTACAAAAAAAAAATATTTTTGATATCGCAATGGAAGGAGATATTTAGGTACCTATCTTTAGATGGACCACCCTGTGTGATATACATTTTTGTTATTATTGCTTGATTGAATAAAAGTGAAGTTTCTGGAAAAATTAGGGTCAAAGAGGGTCAATAAACATATTATAATATGAAACATGTTGTCACAATCTATCTTATTAATGAAAGGAAACTTAGAAAAATAGATTAACCAAAAATACAATACTATGTAGGATGGTAAAATAGTGAAAATCTTGGAATCCAACTTTCGCTTATTCGCTTATATCTGGTTGAAGAGGCGCGTTGGAAGCTTCACTTTTGCTCGCTTAAGAAATATATACTTGCATTCTAAATAACAGCAATAATAATATTAATATAATTTTGTTTCAGAACAACGAATCCATGTTCCAGGCCTGTATAAATGCGTTAACAGCAGGTCAACAACAAACATTGCATGAGGCACTTCGTGCACAACCTACTAATTAAACATTTGCTTTTATTCTCGAACTTTAACACTTTAATATAAAAGAAAAAGAAAAAAAAAACATTTGCTTTAATAAAGCTTGTGGAGAAATCACAGATTTTAGGTAGCTACATTATATACCTATGGTACATTTGCGCCAGCCTAATTACGAAGAGAGACAACTGTATGTAACTATTTGATATAACTCATATGTTTCTTGATTGTATTTCATCGATAGATAAAAAATAGTCGTCCCATTTTTTACTATTTGAAGTTATTGCAAATTACATACTTGTGCTTGTCACTACTTCATGAAGTGTGATACGTTACACATAACTCGAATAATATAAAATCAATTAAATCGTATAAACGAGTTCGCACTGACGAAATTCTTATCGTTCATTGTTTTTGCTTTATTCATAAAGATGATACAATAAAATAATGTATATACGTGGATTCATTTTTAACGTAGCAAAATTAGAACAAGACTACATTTTCCGCCATTGCGAGCCGAACGATGCTAAATTTCTTTCGTTTTTTAATGTAGCTTTGTAAATTGCGTAGTATTTCTAAACATTAATTGTAGCTTTGTTCTATGAACATTGAGCAACTTATACTTTTGTCATTGCGATCTCTTCGTCCCAATTTTCTGCTTTCTAAAATTACTTTTTTGGCAGAATAATAAAACTGCGAAAAATAGACTGGAAAAACACCAACTCATTGCCATCAGATGACGGCATAACATATTGTGATTTAGGTATTTTTATTATTAAATTTAGGTACAGTAAATGTTATTTAATAATAATATCGATAATATTACAGCGTTGAAGTTAGACGGAACTGTATACGAATGCCTTCTAAATGAAACGTAATGAACTGCTCGAAAAAATTGTATGTTTTGAATCAGATTGTAAAACATTGTATATTTAATTTCTTACTAATTCTAGATCAACGAATTATATCAAAACAAAAGGTATATATTTACAGTTTGATATAAGGTGTACTTGTTCTTGTAATTTTACAGCTAATTTACATTGACTTGTTACGCTTATTTAGCTGTAATTTTGCACTTTATTATTGGGTCATCTAGAAGTAAAAGATGACAATAAAATCGATACATATTAATGAGTTAAGTTGAAAAAAAAAAAAAAA
>SMSQ01021140.1:0-14303 GCA_019453375.1 Ctenoplectra terminalis
CCGTTTTCATACCGTGCAGTTTCCTATCGATCAAATGTCAAAATTATGCAATTGTACTCGACGCAACTATGCAGAGTATTTGCATGAACGTATTACGTATGGAAAACAATTCGTTGAACGATATATCTATTTTTTAAATATATCTGATCAGGGTAGTCTAATGATAATTGAACAATTATAGATAAATTAGTATTCCTGGAAGCTAATTGAAAATGCTAAAATAAACGAACAATGCAAGGATGAATATAAGTAAGGAGCATATACCGCGACCTTTCGTACAGTGTAGATTTAAAAATTAGACGCACTTTGTATCGTTCACCTGGTTGCACGATAGAAACCGGCACGATTACGCAATCGGTGTTCGTCTCTGGTGTGAAAAGATGCAGCGCGCGGCCTAGTTCTAAATACCTTAAGGTATCGATGAGGTGACTACGCGTGATTAATTTTCATGCCGAGCATGTTCCACTTTTCTGGTTGTTGTTGGCCATGCTTTACTTGTGGCAACGGTACATAGAGCTTGGAATTACTGTCATCTTCTTTGAGGCGCGGAAAATTACGAGAACCAACAGTAAACTGTATCGATTATTCATTTATTATTATTATTGTTTCAATTGGCGTCTACCTCTACTGTAATAAAACTCTTTCTTTTGGTCATCCATTGATAATAGTATTGTACGATTCTTCAAACACACGCCTGTTAACTTATTTCTTGTGATACGCGAAAGTCCAGCAATTTGCTATTTTCTAGGCGCCAACCACAATTTCTTAGGCGGGAATTATGATTCGTTAACACATCAAGCGTAACGTCGGTCTCTGCGAACCGACACTAAACTTTTCGTTTACGTCATTGGTTCCTAAGGATCGACGGCGTCAATTTTAAAAAATAACAGTTTATAATTCATTAACGGATTTTATTAAAGTATGTTAAACAGAGATACGACATTACTTTGCAGGCTTTTACAATTCTTCGCTATTTTTCGACCAAATATTTTTAAATTCGTATCGTAGAACGCAACCTAACGGAAAGTTGACCAAACCTGTGCCACTTGCAACGCTCGTTCAAAAGATAATTAAAGCAGTGCATAAAAATATATATAATCTTTGTTTGCAATTTTTATAGCCATCTTCCTTTTTCTCCGCGTTAAAAATTCTAAAAGCACGATCATACAACGATTCATCCCATTTACATAAGCACCGTCCATTGCCTAATTTTCCACGCAAGAAGGATATCCAGTGAACATGCAGAGGAGCACACGTCGTGCGTCATCATGGGAAATTTTTCTTCATCAGAAATTCGAAGAGTTCGAGAAATGGACGACGGGGCGCGGGGGTTGTCTCTAGAATTTCGTAAAATTGCTCCGCTGTCAGGGCATGCGAGGTCTTTCGTAAAAACGTGGACGACCTTCGGGACTGATTCGTGGCATCGAAAGGCGGAGAGACTCATCTCGTTAGTGTCGGTTCCACCGTCCAACAAGATGCACTTGTTCTCAAGCGTTTGCCCGCCACGTGTCGTTTCGTCGCTGCTGTACGGAGATCGGTCCGCAACGCAGAAGCTGACTGAAGTTTTGCTTCGATGAAGCAGTTCTGAGGAATCTTGAGAACTCTGCATTGTCCGATTTAAGGTGAGACTGTAATGTTAAAAAAATTTTCTGAATTTTTATCATTTCTTTTTAAATACAAACTTGGGATATCTGTGATATAGTAGTTGGTATAATTCCATGAAGAATTTAGTGTATTCCATGACATGCCACATGTTTCGAAATAATTACTCGTTCCTTGAGTATTAATTATAAATTTTTCAGTGATACTAAGCGCTACACGGTTTGATTTCACGTTTGTTGTTATTTCGCTTCTTGTTTGTGATACAAGAGAAGAACAACGCTGGAACGAATTGTTAATGGAAATGCATGAACAAAACTGACTTTCTCCATTTTCCTCGTTGGTTTTTAATTTTTGTTTATCATAGAAGATAGTTGACCGAATTCCCAGAGCCGTAACGAGGTCGAAGGATTCCCGATGACTATTTCATAAGCGATTACGAGACTGTTGCGTAAGAACAGATTTGACTACGCTTTATTATACAACACAACAGCCGAAACGTCGCGCAGGTGAAATTCACGCGCAGAATTCGAATTTTTCTCAAAATAAATTTGTTGTTTCGCAACGTGGTGTCTGCGAATCGAGAACGAGCTCGATAGCGAACCGATACCTTTGTAATTGACAGGAAAAATGCATACTTTTGCCGACACGCAAGTGACATGGTAAACTGTACGATCGTACTTTTTTTTTTTCTTCTGCACTTTCGTGCTGTTTTGTACGATATTAGAGTTCAGTTCGTGTCCAGTGGTCTCTAAGTTCTCGTATCGAATTCGAATTCTGTAACTTTATCGTCGCGCGAAACGTTCGTAATCCAATTCTTATTCGCATCTTTTGTTGATTTTTATTGATTATTTAATCGTAACTCAAAAATTATGTTAGTGTTTCTCGCAGGTTTTCAGATCTCACACGACGGAATAAGAAGGAATTGCGTGAAAGCTCGTGGACGAAGACGGCCAAGATTGCACAATAAATATTTGTGGAGAGCAAATAAAAGTGAGTAGACGTCGAAACGAACAGTTATCGCCGAAAGAAAATTGTACCTTTTACCTGCAACTAAAAGATTACCGATGTCCATAATTGCGCTTTCCTTTCATATTTAACGAACAAAGACAGAATTTTGAAAACTACGAAGTTCCGCTCACTTTGCTCGAACTTTTCATTGCGAGACATAATGGGAAAAAAGGTCACGTAAGAATTAGACCGTGTAAGCAACAAAGTTACCGAAAATTGCACTGCTTCCACCCTTCTAAAAACTTCTTCTACCTTTCAGACTATTTTCAAACGAAGCATTTTCAAATTGCTTCTATCGAATTACAATAAACAAACGTAGAAACGCGTTAACGAAAAACTATATTCGAGTACAATTGCGTACGCGGTAATTTTTTGTCGCTGATCGCAAGGAAGCGCATCGCGATCTTGAAATGAAGAAATTAAATCGATTTATGTTCGAGGAAACACGTGGTCGCGCGACGGCTGGGAGTGAAAGTGAAAGATGGCCGGCTATCCACGTGTTCCCGACGGTCTAGCGCGACTAACTTGCAAGTATGAATTCTGCTGAACCTCGAGTAACACGGTTGTGTTCCAACGTGCCAATCGTTCGAGTTCTCGCGAAAGGAGTTACATAATCGCTGTCGAAAAATCACGGATGATTCGACGTGTGCGGTGGAGTCTGGTCGAGTGTTGTTGAACGGACGCCAAGTCGAAGAATCGAACTTGACACGCTGTGAGAAAGTCGGGGATTCCGATGCAACGCCGATTCTGGCCATCGAGATCGTTTGTGTTTACTTGTTCGGGAGTTTATGCGACAGGAATAATAATTCGCCGAGAGGAACAGGATCCAGTTAACGTTGGAAAAAAAATTGAAGGGTTATCGTTGAGTTAATTGGATCGGAGATTGCCAGATTTCCAGATTTATCGAATCGAGTCCTTTCACACGATCGCGTAATCGATAACTCGCGGAAGTTCCGTAGAAAGTCTCGGCGGTTCGGTTACCGGTTTGATCGCAACCGCACCAAAAATAAACGAAGGAAAATGGAGAATAATATATAGAAATCTTGAAGACCGACACGGACCAGGTTACACGCTTTACTTACGTCTCATTTCGACTGTCATTTACACGCATCAATTTTTCTCGCGTTTCGGCTGTAACTCGCGTGGAAGGAAATTGTCCATTTTGTTGTAACAACCGTAACCGTTGTGCTCGAAAGTCTTTGCGTGCGATTAAACGACGCGCACAAGCAACCGTACAGTTCCGTAACAACAACGGTATATCGATGTTTGTTCATAAGCCAGATGACGAGATCGTACCGATCTCGAGTCAATTACCGAGCGCATTAATGCCTCTGTTAGGTCAGCGAGCGCAGCTCTGATTTCACTTCGCCTGGCCGTGTGTTACGCGATGATCGTCCATTGCGTAACGAATTTCAGAGCCTCCTAATCGTGCGATCGACACGTTACAAAGGATACAAAGGATAGAATCGAGAGGTTACACGGATAAAAATGACCGAGAGTAACGAACGTTCGCAGAATGTTGAAAAACTGGACGACCTCGAGTTCGATTTTAACAAACTGCACCGCTCACCGTCTAATTTGTGACAGCGTTGGTCGAGGCACGCTTTCAAATGATAAAAAAGAATAGGCAATCGTTATTGGTAAAAGGATTATTGTAACACCACAGGACAAATTACGATGTCCGTTGCATCACGTTCGAAATTCGGCGGCCGATCGGTCATTTCGAAACCGGCGAAATATCGCTGCTAACTAATTCCCTGCACGCTCTGTCTCGAGGTCATGTACGTGTAAAAATGGAGCACGAGGGGAAGCGTCTGATCATAGACCACCGAAAAGTCGAATTTCGATTGCTGTTGGACAGTCGTGCTGGATCTGAGCTAAGGAAAACAACTGTTTGATCGTCTCTGCCGATTAATCCGCGTCTAATCGATCGAAAAAAATGTTGAACCGCTATTAAATCGCGTTAACTTTTATCTTGGAGAGTGCTGGAAAGTGCAAGAAGTGAAAGTGCTACGAAGGTGCACGAACAATTGGTGTTTCTAAAATTTTTTTCGCCGGTCAGTTCCAGAAGCACAACTTCGCGTTCTTGGCTCGCGTGACTGCAACGCGGTGCACGCATGACTCACGAACTATGATTCTGTAAGCGCCTCGCGTAGAACATTTCGCGTTCCCTTAGAGATTAGTTTGCCTTTGGCTAATCAATAGGTACCTTTTAAATCGAATCTACTCGTGCAACGAATACAAATCGCTTCGTTAGTCGCATTTTTTCCCATTTTCCTGGCTAACGCTCGCGCCATGTTTACGTGATGAGAATGGCGCGAACGCTACAGGTCTGAGCGTTTAACGGCTCGAGTAAATAGCCAACCATTCTGGCAGTCGTAGCTTCCTCGCTTTTTCGACTCCTTTTCTTCTTCACGAATGTTTCGAGGTTTGCGTGAAACGGTTGGATCGAGTCTCCTCGTGTAACATCCACCGGCGGATTCTTCGTGAAACAAGTACCAGCCGTCTGTTACTCGAAGTCGGTCCTCTCAGTGTGCTTTAACTATCTTCGATGCGTGAATTCTATGATCGATCAACAGCGTTTGATTGCAGATGCAGGAATCGTCGATCAATTTATTGGTTGCCAGCTTGTCGCTACTGTGCTTCGTCGAACCTCTTCTCAGCGATCCTCAACGATCCTATTGGGCGAATTACGAACAGTCTAATCCCGTGGATCCTGGATCGCCACAGGTACATCGTGTCCAAGTGTTCTCTGACGAGTATGACCCTTCCAGTGTTCAAATACCACTGCCACACGTGACACAGTACGAAAGAGAATCTCAGCCTATTTATCAAATAAATCATTTTCAAAGTCCTTCGGCTTCGTTGAGTTACCCTGAGACGGTACCAGAAACGAAATATCTGCAAACCGAAGGATATCGTAGCTATCACGATATTGCGTCCAGCAATCGCGAAGAGAATTCAAATAAAGATCTAATAAATCTCGGCGAGAAAAATACAAAGAGTGACTTGAACGAGAAAGAAATCACGGAGAAAATGAGAATTCTCGATAAATTTTTGTCCGAAGATTCAAGCGAGAAGAACCTCGATACGAATGGTATCGAGAATAACATCATCCCTGAAGAGTCGAGAAGGATAGTTAGGGAAGTGCGAAAACAGAAGCCAGGATTCTTTTGGACCTTGGCAAGAATCACGTTTGAGGTACGACATTTACCGTAAAATAATAATAACCTTAAAAAATGACCCAAGAGTCGTAGCAGAGTTAAGACTATTGCGAAACAAATGTCATTCGTTTCAGTCGATCAATGATACGAGATCAGCAATCAAGCAGATCAGCGAGATCATCAACAACAACATAGCGCCAGATTCAGCTACACAGAGTACAATGATGAGTGGATCTTTAACAGCTGCAAATTCCACGAACACCGGAAAAAACATGAATATCGTCAACGCAACGGGAACAGCGACGACTACGCAAGCACCCTTCGTCCTGACTAGATCCGGACTACAGAGTTTGATCAGAAGAAACGTTCTAGGACTCGTTAGACTTTTCAATATCGAATGGAAAGATGCGTTAAACGTAAGACAATTCTTTGAACGACTTCTTATTTAATTCATCGATCCAATGATTGATCTTTAACGTTGCAGCAATCGGAAATAACAGTGAAAGAGTTCCAGAGAGATCTAGGGAATCAGGTTGGGACTTTCCTTCGAGACAATCCAGACGCGTATTGAAGATCATCGTAGGACTTTTCTTGCATTACGATAATTATCTAACGGTGTATATTCTCGTAGCATGTAGCCAAAGACTGAAGCATAAGATCGCTATTTATGACATAAGTTTGATTAATAAATCGTGTAACGATCTTTCTTTTTTACGATTCCAATTAAATCAGAATTAAGAAACCGAAATGGAAGATTTGAAATTGCCACAGAACCGAAACGATTCGGACAGAATAACGTTTGCTCGAGCTAAGTTTTGTAAAAGAGCCAAGGACATTCGAGTCCATTTCGAAATGCACAAAAGATCAAAGGCGTTTATGGTGGCTCGAGTTACATCACTTTTAAAGATCATCGTCCGATATTTATGTAACGCGGTCCCACACGACCCACACGCTCGTATTGGCGTACAAATGATCAGTGAAAATAGGACAGTAAGGATCAGACGTGAATTCTAGAAGCGGGATATTGTGGTAAAGTAGAAAGCACGTTTGGTTTGATTCGATTGGTCGATGCGTAACCCGTAACCCCAGAAATCGCCCTTATATGAGTATCACTGGTATACATCGAGGATTAAACGATCAGTGCTCTTCCATGGATCGCGAAGAACAAATCCGATCACTTTAAACAATATTTTCCATCGTTTTTATTTTAAACTTTAATTTCTGTTTGATCGACGATCTTTTTTTGTTCCTTTTGACGAGTATCGTTAGATGTTGCATCCATTGTTTATACACGGTTTTATTTTATTTTCGTTGTGACTAATTCCACCCACGCTGCTGCATACGTGTAAAAGTAATACGACAGTTTGGTGAAAAAGGAAAAAGGAGGGGCTGAATTGTGCGTACAAAGATTACGTGGAATAGAAAGGATCAGTGGGCAATCTGTAAAATTCTTCACTGTGATTGGTCGATGCTCAGCGTGGGATTTTGCAGCCACCCTTATAGATCGGAGGATCGTCGACCTGGGCTGCAGTTTACCGATTACGAAGATCGGTTGAGAGTTGTGCCAAAGAGAGGAATGTTCAGAATCGCTTTCGTTGTTTTCAGCGCTGTCGTTTGCGTTGTAGCATCAGAAACGGTAAGTCTTTAGCACACGTACTATTATTTTAAACTTTAAATTTCAATTCGAATAGTTTCGATATCTGAAATTTGAATTTCTTAGGCTCGAATTTAAATTTAAAAAAAGAATTCAAAATAACGGAACGTTAAAAAAAAAAATTTGCCATCTTCCAACGGGATAGAAGTACAAATAAAAATGCAACTGAAAACTGTAACGCTTGATAAAAAGACGCGATGACCTTTCGGCTAACAGTCGTCGTGCAGAAAATCGTTCAACGCTGTTTATATGTAGAAAAGTGAAAGCTATTGAGAAACGTAGACGTAATAACCGTTTAAAAGCAATTCTACGCAATGTCCACTGCAAACGTCACCACTCGCATTTACCTAATTAAAATTGCGTTTTCCTTACGTGGAACAGGTTTATCACAACTTACTTTTACGACTAGACAAGGTACCAAAATGTAAGCTGCATTAAATTTTTAATTTAAGGTGATCCTGCGACGGATAAGGCGTCAGAATTTTCCGGAAGAAGGAGGTCATGTGATAGACAGTATCTTTAACGTAAGTATTTAATTTCCTCTCGTTTTATCGATGCTCCGATTAAAATTCACTCGATCTCCTTAGATTCCAATCACGGCGATTAAACAAACCGCAGCTGCGGCGCAATCTTTCAGACCAGAAAATTCTCAAGCCATCGACAGTGTTCTAAAGGTGCCAAAACATCGACGTTTCATTTTTTTTCTTTGACTCACTTAAGTGTTTTACTGCGTAGATCCCCGTATCGACTTTAGAAGCCGTTGGCAACCTTGTAAAGGTAACGTCTGGACAGAGACGCGAAAATGCCGATGAGCTGCAACGGATGCGACAAGAGAGAAGGGACAGGATAATGGCTCAAAGAGAACGACAAAAGCGGCAAAGGGACCAACTTCAGCAGCAACGTTTGAAACAGCAACAAATAAAGAGGACTATTAAGATTAACAATAAAGATCCGTTTGGTTTAAACGCTTTGTCTCTCCTGGTCGGTAACCATGGCATTTTAGGTAGTATTCAAGGTGTATTTGGCGGTTATAGCGGAAATGGTGGACACGGCGGACACGGTGGTCACAATGGTCAGGGTGGTCACGGTGGTCATGGAGATCATGGTATATACTCTACTCATTTGTAGATAAATACGTGAAATGGACAAAGATATGAATTTTGAAATGGAAAATATTTTATAGGTGTTCAAGGAGGTCATGGTAGTACCGACAATAACCATAATAGTTACGAAGTTTACGAAAACATAGAAGAAGATACGAGCTATACCTGGCACGGTGTCTCCGCTGGAATTGGTACATTTTACGGTTCACGGCCAACCAGCAGTCATGTCACCATACAGAACAAGATTGCCCCAAAGAATGAAAGGCTGAACAAGTATCCTTACGATAATTCACAAATACAGAATAAAATTGCTCCACACGCTGAACATAGATTAGGGTACGAAGAGGATCCTCCATTGCAGAACAAAATTGCACCCAAAAGCAATAGGATATCGTTTCAATCGTAAGAGGAAACTAACAGGAAATGAAACGATTAAAATTGTTTACATTTGAATAACATGTAATGTATGCTTCCTGCGTTTAAAACAGAGACAATATTATTATTATTATGTAAACAAATTTTCAATAATTATGAACCGATAAGAGGACGAGTCACACTTGACCGTTTGTACAGATAACGAATGAGCGAACGTTGTAGTTTAGGGAGAGCTACGGAATTACAATTCCATCGACGTAACGATACCATGCAGGCAACGACAATGACTCATCAAATTTTCACAGCCGGAGTTTGATCCACGAATTTCGAAGTCACGTTTAGAGCACGAGAAATTCCATGACTTTGTGAGGTACTATTAACATGCGCATCGAGTCGATCTCGAGATACGGAAAACATTTACATAGGTATATTGTTCGTTTGTAACGCCTTCGATGAAAATCAAAAAGAAACAATCGAGGAGCAACTAAATAGTGTATACACTGGATATTGAAATAAATTTCTCCTTTTTTTTTGTACAGAATTGGTATTTCATAGAAGAAATGTTTTCGATAGAAGATAAGTATTAAACGAACGAAGATGGATATTAGTATGAATTGATAGTTCGATTTGACGAGCAATTGCGTGACCGGTAGTTTTCTTTTTATGTACTCGAGACGTCACGAGCGGTATACATTCACGTCAAAATGGTAATTAGTTTGTGGCGGAATATTAAATTATTCCGCAGTTATCATAATACCATACGTATGAAAAATACTGTGTTCGCAAGGTTGAATGATTCATATGCGTTGTTTCGTCGACGATTAATCGTTTGAAGGAAATAACAAAGAACGTTTCCTGATTTCATGCGAGCGTTTCCCATTTCTATGCGTAAAGTACAACTGTTCTCACTTCTCACAGTGGTTTACATGGTCGTCGATTCTGTAAAATTCTAACGAGTACGATGACCTATCACTAATAATATACGCGGACCGCTTCGTTTCGAATTAACGAAGCTCGTCGAATTAAACACTCGAATATTAACGGGTTTTTTTCAAGAGCCATCTGTCCATCGAACGAATAGAGAGGATCTTGGTCTATTAAAATACTGTTATTCGCGTAACTCAATTTTTGTTTTCTTTTTTTTAATTCATTCAAGAACAAAGAAAGAAACAAGACGCGTAAGACGTACAAAACACGTTTCCGTTCGATTTAACTTTGATCCCGAGAATTAGCATTCGTTTATTTTCCATCTTCTTGCCGTTTCAATCGCGATCACTCTCGCGTCATCGAACTGGTTCGGCAAAAAATCATTGCTTGTTACACCTTTACTCAGCTACTGTCTCTTTTGCCAATCTATTGCGCCAATTATCCATGATATTGCTCGAAAATACGATTTCTTAGAATACCCGATCAAATTTCACACTTAACGATTGCACCATGGTATTTCCAATATTCCCACAAAAATTCTTCTAAAATTATATCCTACAAGTTGCTCAACTTGTACCATTTCTAAGAATAAACTACGTTTCGTATCGGCGTCTCTTAAAACTAACAGAACCTGCTGAATCTTACCGACTGCGAACAACTGCATATGTATCAAGACTACAGACCAAAGAATGAAACGACTGTCCACCTATTATTCCCGAGCATTCGAATCGTCCTTGACCCCCGTAATCGTAGTACATTCAGCAGACAATCGCCGTATAAACCGGCAATAAGTTAGCAGTCACGAAGCATTCGGCGACTGGCTCGACAACTTCTTCTTCAAGCTACGTCAGACCTTATCCCTTCCCGGCGAGAAGGTGAGCCTGAGATGCCTTCGAGGTCTTTTTAGAAATCGGTAGTAAATGCGCCGTGCAGCCAGTGGCAGAACTCAGTTGAACAAAAGATGCTGTGCCGCAAGGTAGTTGCGGTGTTCGCGTTTTGTGTAGTAGGTATCGTCAACGGGATGCCTCAGGGTAGCGACGGTAGCAGCCAAGATTCGTCGGCTGGGGTGAGTTTTACAATTGATAAAATTATTTAGGTAAAACGTTGTCGCTCGTGTTTCTTCGATAAACATTCACGCGTGTGTTGACGGTATAAATGATCGTGAGATAGCAGTTTTTTATGACCTCCTGTCATTGTACCAACGAATTTCGACGACACGAAACTGGTCTAATTGATGATCGCGTTGCTACATTTGGAAATTTTTTGTTACGGGATCAATCGATCAATTAGCAGTCTTTGTTTATGATTTTCATTTCGTGTAGATACCTGCTTTACAAACTGTGTAAACAGCTTCCCTCGATTTCTAACGTGTAACTTTCTAATGATTCCAAGTGTAACGTAAACATTAATTTTAAACGACATCTGATAAATTTTCTTATTCCAACTATCGCGATAACGAACGAGAACAGACAAAATTTATAAATAAGTTTATTGAAATAGAAAGAAGAAAGGTTTACCAAAGATAGAATGCCATTAGATAATCGGTAAGCGTAAGAACGACGAGAGAAAGGATTGCGGAAGCGAATAGCAAGTTAGTGGTTCGTGATGATTATATATAGTTGCTCGAAAGCGGTGATTCAAATTCATCGATACGATTCGGTCGACAAAGGCCTTGGCTGGAGTTCATTATCGAGACGGAAATTTCGTGAACTGAACGCAAAGTTGCAATAAGTCGGTAAAACATAATAAAAAAGAAAAAAAAACACAGAAACTCAATTTAAAAAATTACGGTAACGCGAGAAAGTAACCAGCCAACACGGTTATTCTTTTAAACGTTCACTTTACACGCGTTCACAAAACATTACTTACGTCAGCAAAGGAAAAACGTTCGCAACGTCGTGTTCGATAGGGTAGCAATTGTACAATGTCAACATTATAGACCCATTGTTAACGATTAGCGAATGGATGAATAATGTCGTTCCGAATTAACGGATTCATTTAGTATATTCATTGCTGGAAATTTCTTCCGGTGCCTGTAAGAATCTGGTTTCTCTGTAAACACCTGTAAAATCCTTTCGGTTACCTTTATTTTTTGCAGCTTCCGTTCATTCAATTCACCAATGGTGGCATCAGATTCAATTTTGGAGGCTACCACGCCGAAGCTGGATTGGGTGGTCTTCTAGGTGGAGGACGAACAGGTGGTGGACTTCATGCTAGCGCAGGAACACCCTGGGGCGCCCATGCGGGCGCTGGTTTGGGTGGAATACTCGGCGGCGACAATGCAAATGCTGGCTAGTATAATTCCATCTCGACCGCAGACTTTTTTCCTGCTATAAAAGCTGCAACTTGTTTTTCCTTTCGATCAATCAAGCAATGATTGAAGCGTTTTTATGCTCGTTATTTTTTGTAAGATTCTTCCAGAAATAAACAATTTACGCAACGAATCGATCAATAGGAGGCGGCCTCTATGCGAGAGCGGGTCTTGGAAACGGAAGACACGAAGCAGCAGCTGGATTAGGCGGTTTGTTAGACGGAAGCGGACGTTCGGGTTCTCCAGCCAGCGGAGGACTTTTCGCTGGAGCCACTACGGGAACCCATGGAGTTGGAGTATCGACAGGAACCGGTAGCAATGGACCAGCTTCGAGCGATGCACAAAATGGAGCGAATAACACACAGAGTGGAGAAAAAAGCGATGGAGGAAAACCAGTCAGAGGTCGTACGAATATTCAAATAATCACGCGTTCGGGAAAGAAACCGCAGAAGATTAAACAGGTCCGTATAATTATTATAAATTCATTCCTGGGCCCATTAAAGGATGTCGCAATAATACTTTCAAGGAAAAATATTTGCAGATAGTGAGCGAGGTATCGGGATCCACGGATGCTCCCAAACCAACGGATTCACCGGCGAATAAAGAGGTAAAACATAGTCGAATTGATGACATCATTTTGAAGAACGTTGATTTTAAGTCCTCTTAACGAGATTTAGCGATCTGTAAATATGATTACGTCAGGTTCGTGAAACACAATCTGCTCAGCCGGTTCCTGTGGCAAGTGCTAGTATATTTGGTACTCTTTCTGCGAATCCTGTTCCTCAGGCACCAGTGATTCATTCGATCGAAAAGGTGAAAATAATTGGTGGAGCAATCGAACAAGCACCTCCTGTGCCTCCTGTGCCTCCTTTGCCAAACGAAGCGAACGAAGTTGTCGGTGAGAATCAAATTTCAGTGAATCGATAACTTTTCCAAGCACTTTTTAATTTTTTTTTTTTTTTTTTTTATGTCATTGGGATTTATTTTATAGACAATCGTCCGACAATCGTCACTCAACGAGTGAGGATCGTTCGTCCTATTGTTAGGAAAAGGTTTTGGGGACCGAGAAAACAAGTAATTCTTGATTACGTGCCTTCGATAGAGGCTGGAGACGCTGTCAATTCGAATACTCAAAAACGTCAAGCGACCAATTATGCGGACAATACACCTGCATCGAGAAATTACGTACCAGTGCAGACCAACAGAAACAATGATTTCTTCGATGATGTTTTTAAGGTAAAAGGGATGACAGAATTTGTTTTACATTTAATTCTAGAATCGGCTTCATAATGCATCGGAAGCTAATGAATTTTTTGTTCTTGCTAAATACTTTAATTTTCAGTTACTTAATTGTTTCCTTTTCACAGATACCGGTATCAACGCTGAACGCTGTCAACCAACTATTAAACAACAACTCTGGTTAACAAATAACGTTACGTGTACCCCTAACTTTCCATTTTTACGCCTATTTTTTTTACATACGCAATTTAGTGGTAATGAAAGTTATTATACGCCAAGGAGAATGGAGATATCGCGTGTATGACTTCTCGAATGATGTTTAATAAATTATTATAAATGTGATACTCTTCTCTTTCTACACCCAACATTCGATATCGATTCGATCTTAATTCAATGTGAAACAATATATCTTACTCCGCCAAAATTTGTTGTTATCTCATGTTTGCATATTCCACGTATTCTGATTATACAAAATTTACACTTCAATTGTACAGAACACGATACACGAGCACACTGCAATTTTTCACAAAATAACAGAGAACAGAATAATTACAACGTGGACGTTTCGCGAAAGCCAAGGACAAGTTCTTGAATATCGATGCTAATGTTCAAGCAACTAGACCTGTTATTAAGTATTCATTATCAAGAGTCAAACATTTTAACATAAGTTAGCCGATAACTATATAAATGTGAACGGTCTGGCGGAAAAGTACAAGTAGAGCAGGAAGCGAAAGACAAAGCGCTTGCAGGAGTTCACCTATATTATTTCCGCAAAAAAAAAGAAACAAAAGTAAAGTCAAACATGGTCAACATGAAACTTACGGCATTTTTGTTGCTCTTTCTTCTAGTCGGAACGTTGGCTAGACCAGAAAAAAGTTCAGAGGTAAAATTTTTATTCAGAGAAAGGATGCCATATAAAG
>SMSQ01021141.1:0-21057 GCA_019453375.1 Ctenoplectra terminalis
CTCTCTCTCCCACCCTTTCGCTCTGTCTTTCTCTCTCACATCTACATCTCACTTTTATTCTCGTGCACGATTATTCTTCAACTAAAGTCGATCGGTTACATCTGGGAGATCGTTGCATCCCTTTTTTTTTTCTCCTTTCAATTTCTTTATTTTTGCATCTTTTGTGGACATTTCTCCTTTCTTTCTTTTTCTTTCTTTTTTTTTTGGTTTCTTTTGTCCAGAAAAATCCTGCATCCTCGTTACGGTACATCGTCCACGGATATCGTTGGAAAATATATATATATGTTTGTATATATATATATATATATATATATATATATATAGTTTGTCGAGTGGGGCGAAAGCGAACGGAACGGAACGAAACGAAAAAATAACGCTTCTGTACATTTGTCGTATCTGCTTAGAACCATTTGGTGTGCATTACCTTTAAACTGGACATCTCTCAACGTTCTCTTAGTCCTTCTTGTCGCCGTCTTCGGGGTCCTTAAGCGTGTGCCATTGAGCAATAGGACGTCTCGGGGATGCCAACATGTCGGACCAGTGTCTCAACTCTGTTCCGCTCGCGTTGTACCCCAAGACGACCTTCCCAATGGGTTCTGAGGTGCCGATACGATCGTAGTCGACTACCGTGACAACCAATTGCACTTTCTAAACGTGAAATCACGTATTAGTGCATTGCCTTTTCACGGCGATATTTATTTTGTATAGCTTCCGGATTGCAAGACGTTCTTCGAAGATATCACAGAAAGCTTATCGAGAAGATAATCTCGATCGAGAGTATTGAAAATATTTATAGCGAACGTGAGAAAATATGGAATAAAATTATGCGAGACAGGATTTACGATTCTTAAGAAAATAGTTAAAAGAAAAACTAGTCTAGCAGAATATAAATAGTGAAAAGTATAGTGGAAGGTCGATTACCTGGATTTATGATCTATCAAACTTTTGATCATGAGAATGATATACACAGAAATAATAATTGAAATTCTTGGAAAATTTTATGTACTTACATTTAACACTAGAACTACCGGCGAATAACCTTTTAGGTACGACTGAATTCTGCGCGAGGCTATTTCCCCGGACGGCAGAGTCTGACGCGAACTACGTATAAACGATCGTTTCCGATTTCCGAGTCGGTTCCTGAATCGTAACAAATTGCCCTTCGTTTTCTATTTTGATGCGGCATTTCGGGGTTAGAGATTCTAACAAATTACAAGGATATGTTGAAAAGAGGAAATGGTACATTTATTTGAGTGAAAAGCAATAATTCATACCTGACACTGGCGTATTAAAAACAGAGACTGTATATTGTTAACACTGTTGTAAATCGATGCGAAGACAAAAGAAGTTTTTAGCAATGCATATGAAGACGATTATTTAATTCAAACGGTGAGTGAACACTATAGTGACGCGTCGTTTCGAAAGATGACATCCGCGAAAGCCATTATAGTGGCGCGTCGTGCCTAAGAGGTTGAAGTAGACTTATTTATACCGCAGAAATCGAAATAAAAGGTATTTGAAAAAATATCTATAATAAGGGCGACAATTCTTTGCAGGTATTTTTTACAAAAAATCGCGGAAAATCGCGGAAAACTACATTATTGTAGATTTATAAAATTTTTATAAGAAATTATGAAGTCATTTTGACTGGTTCGGTAGTTCTAGTGTTAATCGATCAGTGGATAAATGAAGAATACTGTGGTGATTGAATACTTTTTGTAACCACTGTAATTTGTATTCAATTCTGTTGCGTTTAACGTCTAATTCATATTTTTTTATATTTAATTCGTGTACTGTATGATAATATTACCGATTCATCGAACCGAGTAAGTTGTTCGATATATTTTTGTAATCGACGTTCTACTTGTAATGCGATTTAATATTATATAATATTTAAGATAAATAATTTTAGCTTTGAATAGAAAAAAGAGAAACATACGCGCGCACGCAAGCGACAAGCACAGCTTGTTTAATGAACTTACGTTTTTTTTATTTTAACGAGGATGTTCCCTTTTTTAGACCAGTCTGGCCTTCGCTTTAAAGAGCATGCAAAGCGTTTAAGCGTAATTCTTAAGCTCGAATGAAAGAAGTTAGCATTTTATGCGATATTACGTAGCAGAATATTATAGCAAGATATCTTACAATCCGGAAGTATAGCAGTTCGAAAGAGTTTATTTAAAGATTTGTCCCTTCGTAAAGTCCCTTTGGCCAATTTCTAAATAAATATCGAAGTTATAAAAGAACCAAGAAGATACTGTTTTAGTATTCTTCTAAAATAAAAGTTACAAAGAACTTTCTAGCTTATTTATAGAATAATTGCTTGCTCGATTAAAAATGGCGGCCATTATATTTCCGACACCTTATGAAGGGCTTTTCTTTTAACGCATTACGCACGGATCATTTATTTTTACTTTCAGTAACATTACTTTTACTTTTACGTTAAACTTAAATCATCCGTTTATAATGGTTTTCAATTATTTACAAGATCTCTTATATCATAGCGGTACAAAAAAAAAAAAAAAATTACAAATGAAATTATTGTCGTGATTCTTGTCTAAAATATAATTAAAAATAAAAGGTGTGCTAAATTGACACAATAAAAATTGTAGAAAAATGTAGAAAAATGTAGAAAAAAAATATCAAATTACGTGTACTGTTGTTACCTGTATCTGTGAACTGTGTCGAACGAGGGAAACGAAATAAACGGACTGTAATAGAGCGATCTTTTAGAGATTCGTACCTGTATCTGCTCGAAGGGTACCTCAAACGTGAATGATTCGTTGTAATACGGATTAAGAGTACACTTTTTGATGGACGTTTTCTTCTTCTTCAATCTCTTGCCGTTTTGCATCAGAGCGATCTTTACGTAAGGATCCGACAGACCACCGACGTCCATCTTCTTCAGATTCTTCGCTTCCAAGATGACCACCGTTAATTTACCGGCCGTGGGCACGTATCGTAGGGAGAAGCAAATGTCACCCAATTTGTTGTCCTATAATTGATACGTTAATACAAACTTTGTTATCGGTTTAACTCTTTCGCTACGACGGTCTTTGCCGAAGAACGCAGCCATGGTATAGGCTACAACGATTCTTTGTGCTTTTATGTATTAACCCTTAGCGGTCGTATTAATTTAAGACGCGGGTCTGGTCGGAATTTGTTTTCGCTGAACGTGTGGTAATTATATGTTATTTTCTTTAACCCTTTCGGTACGAGCGCTCTGTCAGCTGTAACACTCCCGCTGTACACACGAAAATGCACACATAGCGCATGGTCAGTCCTCTTTTGTATGAAGATTTTTCTAAGCGTTAAATAAGAACTGTGCTTAATAAAACAGTGTTTCTTCTAACACGTGTCGTTTATAGTTTTAATATTAAAAGACTTTTATATGTAATTCTATTAATTATATAAGTAACACTAGGTCATCAGATGGATGCCGGATATATCCGACGCTCGTACCGAAAGGGTTAAGGCAATTCGTATAATAAAATAACACGCTGTATTTCCATTAAAATATGTTGAAATCAAAACTGTAAAGAATCGTTTTGACCTAGTATAGATCATGATTCTTTACGTTGGTGGCTGAGAGAAAACATACGACCGCAAGGGGTTAAATTATCTAATTTAACATATCAGTATACAATAAATAATATCTTTCCCATTGTGAGCTTGTAATTTCCAAATACGAATGATATTATGATATTATCTAATAGTCGAGCAACTATAGTCGCTCATAGTATGCAGAAGTCGATTCCTGGCGAACGATTATAGTCGCTCGTATTAGCGAAAGGGTTAACTCTTTGACTATGGAATACTCTAAGTTTAAACACTCTGCGTTGAGTATTCTATTGACGTTCGATTGATTATCCAAATCTGTTGTCCTATAATTGATACGTTAATACAAACTTCGTTACCGATTTAACTCTTTCGCTACGACGGTCTTTGCCGAAAAACGCGGCCTTGGTACAGGCTACAACGATTCTTTGTGCTTTTATGTATTAACCCTTAGCGGTCGTATTTATTTAAGACGCGGGTCTGATCGAAATTTATTTTCGCTGAACGTGTGGTAATTATATGTTGTTTTCTTTAAGGAAATTCGTATAATAAAATAACACACTGTATTTCCATTAAACTATGTTGAAATCAAAACTGTAAAGAATCGTTTTGACCTAGTATAGATCATGATTCTTTACGTTGGTGGCTGAGAGAAAACATACGACCGTAATGGGTTAAATTATCTAATTTAACATATCCATATACAATAAATAATATCTTTCCCATTGTGTGCTTGTAATTTCCAAATACGAATGATATTATGATATTATCCAATAGTCGAGCAACTATAGTCGCTCATAGTATGCAGAAGTCGATTCCTGGCGAACGATTATAGTCGCTCGTATTAGCGAAAGGGTTAACTCTTTGACTACGGAACACTCTAGGTTTAACCCTTTCGTTACGGATGCCGTCTATAGTCGTACAGACGACGACTTGTGTGTACGGGTGCCGTTTATAGTCGGCGGTCGCGCGACGACCTGTACGTACGCGTGCCAACTATATTAGGTGTTCGCGCGACGATTTGTGTATTGGCTGTGCCGACTATCGCTGGTGAAAAAGATCTACAAATGACAAAGTGGCGTTGAAAGACGTAAGTCCGAACATCGAAGACTACCGACATGCGAAGTGCACACTTTGCGGCGCGGTGCTCCGTTCAGTGGCGTCACTCCAGCGGAGTGGACTGCCGTAAGGAAAGGGTTAAACACTCTGCGTTGCGTATTCTATTGGCGTTCAATCGATTATCCAACAGACAACTAAGTTATTATCGCAATTCTTCAGTTGTGCTGTATTAAATAATACGAGAATATTAAAACATCTTTACCTGACCACCTTCGCCCTCGACGCTCTGCAGTTCTCTCCATTCCTCGATTGTCTGAGCCAAATCGACTTGGCACAGTGGAACCTTCACTTCACCGATCTGGTCATGTTTCGAGAACCTGTCGAAATCGAAGATCGCGAAAACGAGCGTCTTGTTCATGGCGTCTGCGTAAGGTACGTTCTGCAAAACGAACGTACTCCGTTAAATTTTCCATGAAAGAAAAAGTGGGTTGCGTTCTATTCAATGGTCGTCGAAACGGACTCATCGAGGAGAAAACTCGGCTAACCTTGAACGTGAAAGTCTCGTTGAAGACCGGATTCAGCGTTTTCCTGTGCACTTTCGTTTCGAACTTCTTCTTCTTGTCCGGCAACAGGTAGACCTTCACGTACGGATCGGAAGTGCCACCCATGTCCAAAGCTGGCAGATCCTCGGCTTGTATCACTGTCACTGCCAAGCTGTTCGTGTTGAAGTCGTATTCGAGCTGCAACCAGCCAATTTTAAACGTTTTAACGTTTAACACTAAATTTACGGAATCTCTCCGACACGTTTCAGATCTCATACTTAACCCCTTGCCGTACTTCGAGTCTGACTCGTGGTCACAATTTTAGGTCAAATTCGAATATCAAGAGCGAGACTCGTGGTCACAATTTCGGGTTAAATACGAATATCACGAATCTGACCCGTGGTCACAATTTTAGGTCAATTACGAATATCAGGAGTGAGACTCGTGGTCACAATTTCGTGTCAAACACGAATATCACGAGTCTGATTCGTGATCACAATTTTAGGTCAAATTCGAATATCACGAGTGAGACTCGTGGTCACAATTTCGAGCTAAACAGTAACCCTTTGGACTCGAAGTTTTTTTTCATTCATATTACCAGCAACTCGAAGATTCAAATGTTGTGGTATATAAAAAAACAAAAAACTATAACATTGTTACATTTTGTAATCGTCCAAGGTGTGATACCTCTTGGTGTGAACTAAATATTATTTGCATTGTCTCCGTAGCGGAGCCCTCGAGTTTGAAGACAAATTTTAAATGGCTCCGCTCCGGAGCCCTCGAGTGCAAAGGGTTAATACCACGAGTGATATTCGTTGTGTCAAATTTCTAGATAACGGCTATTGAAAATAAGGAGTGAGACTTAACACGTTGATCGCCACAGTGGTCATATGTGACCGGAGATTGTTTCTCCTGTAGCGCGATGGTGGTCATCGGTGACCAGGGTGCTCCAAATGTTTATAATTGTAAAAATTAAACAAAGATTGATAGTTAACACGCGTCCTGTGCAAAATATGTGATTTCGCCGTGGCGATCAACGTGTTAAACAATTTTAGCAATCGCGTTCGACGATCATCGGTCGCTATGCTTTTGTCCCGGATTGTGTCCGGTTAACTCTTTGGGGCACGCTGGAATTAAAAGTGTCCCACCTTTTCGATACACCGTAATGCATGGTGGGGCATTTTTAGTCCCACCCTATAACAACAAATTCAATTAAAATGATTATTATTATTTTTTTATGTTGTTACATTTTACGTTTCGTTCCATTTAGAAGGCAATCAAATTTCTATGCAACACGGGCCTATTTTATTATCCGAAATCCTGTGCCGCAAAGAGTTAAATGGTAGCGCAAGGCGCATTTCACAATAATGTAGTTTTCCGGATTTTCCACGATTTTTTGTAAAGAATATGTTAAATTTAACAAGCAGGATGGACAGCGACGAATCGGATAGTTTTCTTTCGACAGTGGAAAGATAACAGTAAAAATTTAGAAAGTTAACTTTTTATTAAACCCAACTACACAGACTCTAAGCGTAAAATTCCAGTCTCTTCATGTGTCTGGCTATATCCGCCATCTTCCACTTCAATACTATGAATTACAAATTATAAGAGTTTCTTTACCAATTAAAAGTTGAAGAATACACGATATGAAAGAGGAAGAAATCGGCGGCGTACCTTATATTGAAGTTTTCCAAGTTTCACTTCGCTCTGCTTGCTCTCTGCCTCGTCCGGTTCTTCAGCGTTGTCAGTTAACTCTTCCATATCCGGCTGGACCTTAACAAATCGAAGTGGATTCCACGAGTGTAGAATGTGTGTCTAACATCTACATGAAGTCACGGAACACCGAGTACGTACCTTGTCTTTGTACGTGCTGCCCAACAGTTGCACGGACTTGAGGTCCACCGCGCCCTTTAACCCTTTCTTTCCATCCTTGGATCGTCTTTTGCGACAGCATCTTCTGATGCAGCAGAAGCAGATTCCGAGAACTACTACGCCTACGGCTACTCAAGCGAAAAGGGAGAAAATGGAAAGAACGAATTAAAAAATGGCGAGCATGATGGATGCTCGGATGTGACAAGAAAATGGCGTCTTCTAACCTTTTGCGGTCTAACATTTTTAATACTATAAATAGGTGTCTCCAGGATCTAATTTCTTTTTTATACCAACTGCGATTAGCTTAGAAAATTATTCGAATGTATTAAAAGTATTAAATTTATTCGAAAAGTGTATCATACGATTAAAATATTTTATCAGTGTGAAATTATAGGTTTATTAATTTGAATTCTAACCCATTCCCTGCCAAGCCTAAATTATACGAAGTCATTCCCATTGCCATTTATATTTTGAGTGTTATCGTTTACCAAAGCTCTGTTATTTCTTGGTAAGAGCACATATATTATCATACATAATCATTTGCAAGCAGTAGTATTTTTTCAAATTTTTTACATTTCTATATTTATGTTTGTGGCCAAAAAAAATTTGCTAATTCAAAAGCCTGCATGTTATAACATATTTAAAGTAGGACGAGTATACTCGTCTTGGCGATGCATGACACCCTGCCAAAGACGAATATACTCGTCCTTGGCAGCGAATGGGTTAATTAGAATTATTTTGCGTGCGATAACAGCGTAGAAATTCATTTATTTAAGATAAGTAAATAATGTTCAACGGCGTATTCTGCAACGAATTAATTTTTTTTCACCAAGACGTTGGACCGCAAAGGGTTAAAGTGCATGTCGCACCTAATCAAGCGCAGTTCGCAAGCGTGAAAGCAGTTTTGGTTTCTATATTTTCTTTTCGTCTCGATGTTATTACTTTGATTGTACAGAATGTTCGACCAGTCCTAAGAGAAAATTTAACAGTTTACTAACCGGGAGCCTATTAACACTAGAACTATCGACGATTAAAGTATACTTATTTCTACCGAAGAAATAAAATTGAATGGTATATAAAATAATACGTAATGGAACCGAGTCAAAGGTTTACTTATATTTTTAACAGAAAATCATGGAAAATCTTCCCTAAGGTACCTTAATTAATTTATCAAATTTCTGTGAATAATTACGAATGGGTCATTTTGACCACTTTGGTAGTTCTAGTGTTAATCGGCTTTTTGCAATCAACGCTCATCCACCGGGAGCCTATTAATCGGCTTTTTACAGGCAACGTTTATCTGCCGCTTATTGCTTACTACTAACATTATGAAAATTAACAATTTTATTAAATTTAATTACCCTACAATAAGAGAAACTATGTGCTAAGTACTCTCACGAATTTCGATTTAGAAACAGAGTTGCAAGAATAAACGCTTATATCTCCGCACGATAGCCAAAACCGATTCGGTGTTAGCGATGTATCCGCGCTCGAATGAACCGGTCGTTAAAGTGTTAAGAGGTATATCATTTTAAGAGCCATAAACCGGAATAAATGTAAAATTGCATTTAAGATTTGCGTGAAGATTTTTCCACGTATCACAAATATTTTAGCGGATTTTTTAACTGCTGTGTTAAAAAAATAAGACGAACTATTTTTGTTTCATTTTGGCTCGTAGAATCATCCCTTAAAAATTCTCCTAGGAAAAGTGGAACACCCTGTACAGTGAATGCGAGTTTTTTAAAAATTATGAATCAGGTGTATTGTATTATTATGTTCGAGTGTTCATCGTCATTCAACTGAAACAAAGTAAATTTGCGTGATTAATGTTCTTCGTTTGGAACGTGTTCCGTGATTATCGAGCTATCTGAAAGAGTAAAATGTTTAAGAGGCGACTGTATTAGTTCTTGTACAATAATTGTTTCACGTGAACGCTGTTAAAAATAAGAAAATATTATTTCATTGTCTTTCACTTGCGTTATTTTTAAATCTTATACGATAGCGAACCGTTTCGAAACATTATTGCACCACTGTAATATTTAACGATCCATGGATCATTTATTTCTTCTTTCACACGTTGACTGCTATGCAAAGTTTCTTTATTTAAAACATAAATAAATTTTACTATTTTAAATAACCAATTATTTTTTCTTGTTATCAAAATGCATTAAATTTTTACTTAAAAAAAAAAGATCTGTAACCATTCGTCCAGTTTCAAGGGAAAGAAAAATATAAGTAAGAATTAAGAATCCAACGAATCATCCAATATTCTAACAAAAATTAATTTCTAAAACTTCAAGATTACCATACATTTGAAAAAATAGGCGAAAATTGAAAATCGATTTTCTCGAAAACAAAGTCTCAAACGAAACATTTTTATTCGATATTTTCGACTTATTTTTTCACGTAGAATCACCGAACACCCTGTATAACTTGCTTTACCTAGCAGTCGACTTATCAACGTTTAAATTACTGCATGAACCGTAATTTACTTCTGATTGTCCGCTTTTACCTATTAGAATCGCTACGAGTCCCCACGTTGGTATTCCCATTTCATCCGCGAGCTCCTTGCCAAGAGTCTCCACTTGAGTCTCCAAAGTTTTCCCTGTACTTTCGGTCACCATTTCCGTCTCTGTGGCTGTGAAACGCGAGCAACGTTAGTTACACCGTTACACTGTGAAAAGCTTGCCGCGATCCTTATCGCGAAGACGAAACAAAGAATGGTTTGAAGCGACGTTTACCTTCTTTTATTTCTACCTCCGTGCTCAGAAAGGTTTTTAGCGTCGACTCAATGACCTCCTCCACCGGTTGTGGTTCTTCCGGCACCTTCTCTGCCTCTCTCTTGATGGCAGGCATTTTCTGTGTCAAAAAATTGAAACGAACTTAATTCGGTTTTTTTTTTTGCTTTCTTGGTAAATGTAAATAATACCGTGAAATATTAGTTATTTAACTCTTCGTTGCATCGTGTTGGTAACATGCAATATATTGTTTATTTTACCCCTCTATGGGACCGTGTGACTTAAAAGTTACAAACTGATGTATCTATATTTGAAAAAATTAATTTTCTTTAGTTATCGCTGCATTATTAAATTTGATTACTGTATTACTGTACACCACGATCCATCTACAGTAATTATTAGTTTAAACATTTTTAAATCGAAGTGAAAAACTGTGATCAATCGTAATTTTTTCTCCGATAAGCAGACAAAATTCGGGCTATAGAGGGTTAAAAACAAGTTGAAAACAAATTAACTCTCTATGGGACTTAAAAGTTACAAACTGATGCATCTATATTTTAAAATATTAATTTTGTTCAGTTATCACTGCGCTATTAACACTAGAACCACCAAAGTGGTCAAAATGACCCATTCCTAATTTTTAACAGAAATTTTATAAATCGACTATAGCATCTCGCAGCCAATTTTTCGTGATTTTCTGTTAAAAATGTAGACAAAGCTTTGTTTCCTTTGCATCGCGTATTTTTTTACATACCTTTCATTATGATTTTTTCGGTAGAAATAAGTATGCTTTATTCGTCCGGTAGTTCTAGTGTTAAATTTTATTACTGTATTACTGTAGCGACACCACGATTCATTTACAGTAATTATTAGTTTAAATGTTTTCAAATCGAAGTGAAAAACTGTGATCAATCGTGATTTTTTTTCCAATAAGCAAACAAAATTCGGGCTATAGAGGGTTAAGAGGTTTTATTATTCATACGAACGTTCTTCTTCTATTTATTTATACTTTTATATTATCTTAGGTAATTTCGTACGATTTTTAGCGGTAATTATTTCCCTGCGCTATGAAATGTAACTAAATTCAGTTGAAATGGTAAAAACAAAAGGTGACTTAGCGATTTAAATGGAAAATACATTATTGAATAAAAATGTTTCCTTTTATAAAAGAAAATTTCTTTTCATTTACGTTAAGTTCGTTGCGTTGTAATTAACATTTGGCGTGAAATTCTACTGTTTTAAATATGTAATTAGTTTCATTCAGAGCTCTTTTCCTTTTTTTTTTATATATATATATTTTATACACTCCCGTCCATAAGTCATCCGACAATTAACAAATTTAAAACAAAGAAAAAAGCTGTCGATGCGACATTAAAACCTAAATTAAGAAAAAAAAAATTGTTATAGTTATAAAATGATCTTATTTATAAATTATTGATGTCATAGAGAATCTTAACACTAGAACTATCGGCGATTAAAGTAGACTTACTTGTATCAAAGAAATAAAAATGATAGGTATTCGAAAAAGTATCTATAATAAGGGTAACAATTCTTTGTATATATTTTTTTTTTAAACAGTCATAGAAAATCCTCCAAAATACATCGTTGTAGATTTATAAAATTTCTATAAGAAATTACGAAAAATCAAAATAACTGCTTCGGTAGTTCTAGTGTTAAGAGATTTATAAAAATTCTATTTCGATAAACATCTCTGTTCAAAACTCGCAAATGTCCAGTGAGCTATGCCCTGTGAGTGTATATTCAGTTGTAGCACACTGCGACCGAAACGTTTGCACGAAATCCAGTAACAACACTTTTAATCCATTTTTTAAATGTGTCATGGACTCCGATCGAAAAAAAATAGCCTTCCTCCGTGAAGCAGTAAAATTCTTTCATGCGAAACTCACCATCGAGATAAAGCTCGGGGTGAAAACAACTGGGTGAGCTTGAATTCTATTCTCGCTTCAAATTCTATTCCAATGTTGCGTTTTGCTCTTTTTACGCGAGCAAAGATCCGGTTAGCCGGGAGCACGTTTCCAGAAGCGAAATTCAGGCGGCCGAAGAAAACCCGGTAAAATAAATTAAGCTCGTTTTCTTAATTTCTCTACGTGTTTGCGTGTTAATTTAACAAGTTTCAATGACTTCGAAGGAAATTGCGTTCTTCGAGCGGTTTGAACTTTAATTTTTAATCAGAGTCACTTGAGTTTATTTAAGATTTATTAAAGATTCAGATGAAACGTTTAATTCGATTCAACACTTTTCAAATATAATTCGAAGCGTCTTTAATTCGATTAAATATTTTTATCTAATTTAAGGAAACTTGAATTTTAACCCACATTTTTTCTCTTTTATCACATTTAAATGTCACGGATAGAATTTGTTGGTATTCAACTGGAAACTTTTTTTAGCACTTTTAGTATTTTTATGAATACTTAAGGAACAAGTTCTCTTTTATTGAATAAGCAGAGCAAAATAGGTACAAAGTTTTTCTGTCCAGTCACTTCGGTTCATTTCGTACGCTGTTATATTTCATCAAAATATGTTCCTTTGGTAAACTTTATTTGTTTGTTTATTTGCTTTTTATCAGTCAAGATACAATTTCCTTTTCTTTTAAATAAAATTACGAGACGTTAGGTATCTCAAGTTTTTATATTTCATAATCATTTTAATTTCACTGGCACACAAACACATAATCTGTTTAAAATAATTCGATTTTATAAAAGATATTTTATATCTTAGATTAGATAGATTTTATAAAAATTCGAATATAAAAGAAACTCACAAAACGAAAAAGATGTTCAATTATAACACAATTATCTGGGAGACCAGATAAGAAAGTGGTAACGTGGCTCGAGAAATTGAGAAAGAAGAGAAAAGAGAAGAATGTACACAGCTAAGAGAACCAAAGGGAGTATGACAAAAATAGAGAAAATTAAGAGAATAGAAAAGAAAAGGGTGCAATAATCAAGGAAATCAGAGAGTAGGGCGAGAGGCTAAGAATGAGAGGTAGAATCAGTGTGTGGATGAATGGAAGAATAAGATAGTCGTGTAAAACATAGGGTATTGTAAACCAATTCCAATTCTTAACTGTAAAGCTGAATAAATAAATATTACTATAACAGAATTAAATTTAAGAGGAGAAAGGAACAACTTCCATCAATTTTCACGTGGTACGACCTATGCGAGTTCAAATGTCTCGTTTTATAGTTACCAAAGAATCGAATCACAGTTTCGCGCTATAAAAACCCGACTCATAGTTTCGATATTTCTATGAACACTGCAAGATATTACAATCAACGCTGTGTTTCCGCATTCGTTGATTAAGTTCGCATGCGTATCGTCCGGCAGCTCGTGCGGTTTTTAGATTTATGTTATAGGACGCACGCTATGGCATATCGGAGCGTATTTATATCCGTCCGTATGAAAAATCGTATATAATGATCGTAACACTAAACTTGCGTTCACGAACAATCGAAACTGGGAAAAATAAAAGTCATTTTTTATAAAATACCGCTTCATCAATGTTTCTCGTTTTTCTGTACGTTTCCAACAGTGTAGATTGAAATAATTTTATTTGTTTGTTTATTAAGGTCACGTCCACCTAAATATTCTTATTTGCATCATTTCTGTCTTACTTTGATAAAACAGTAAATTTTTTTTTTTTTTTTCTTTAATATTAGTTTTATTTTTAGCCACTGTTAGATCTAAATGTGTTCTTTTGAGGAGGATAGATATCCTTGTACATTTTAATTTCCATTATAAGGATGCTTTTGTAATGTTGTTACGATGGTCAAGGCTGTGTGATGTCTCTATTCCATATTTCCGGTTTGGGATCTGATATTCTTCACATTCAGTAACAAGTGGTATGTTGATTGAGTTTGATTGCGTGCGTTACACGATGGGTGGTTCATTTTTTTTTATTAAATAATCATGTGTTAATTTGCAGTGTCCTGTTCCAAGTCTTGCCATGTTATATGGTTGTTTTTTGTGTCAATAGATTTTTTTTTTTAGTGAAATTCGATGAACTAAGATCGGTATAATTCAATATTTATATATATATTTTTTTAGTGAAATTCGATGAACTAAAATCGGTATAATTGAATATTTATATATATATATTTTTTAAGTGAAATTCCATGAACTAAAATCAGTATAATTGAATATTTATGTGTATATATATATATTTTTTTAGTGAAATTCGATGAACTTAGGTCTCCCGCCACCAAAGTATAATTGAATATTTGTATTTATATTTTTTTAGTGAAATTCGACGAACTAACATCGGTATAATTGAATATTTATATATATATATATTTTTTTTTTTAATGAAATTCGATAAACTAAAATCGGTATAATTGAATATTTATATATATATTTTTAGTGAAATTCGATGAAATAAGACCGGTATAATTGAATATTTATATTTAAAAAAGATACTGATAACGAATTTTATTAATCAACTGTATCAACAGCCATATCGTTTTTTATTCATAAATTGACGAGCATTGTGCTTTCAACGATCGCGTGAATCAACACTATAACGACCTCTGAAACTTCCGGATTCTATTTTCCTGATTCCCTGAGGGACTTGAACCAACGGTGCTGATTTTTAATTAGCAAATGTAAAACGTTCGTCGACCACTCTTTGCAGAACAAATTCATTCCGTGCTTTTCAATGGAAAGCTTGTCGCAAAAAGTTATTTCAAATCAGTAGTATTGTGAAAAATAACAAATTTTAAAAATTTATCGAAACTCAAAGGTATTAATAAAATAATTAATTGCATACATTCATTATAACCCTTTGCACTATGAGTCGCGGTCGACATTTTATCCTAAAATATCAATAATTTCCTTAAATACTTTTTAATTTTACAATCTATTTAGCATCTTTAAATTATCTTTTGATTATTCAACGACAAATTCTAGGCGCGTAGAATTGCCGACAAACTAAGAATTTCACTCGAAATGATCATCTGGCTCAATCGAGACGTTACTTAAGTTCCTGTTTAACTTCAACGAGTATTTGTTCAGTCAACTGTTGTCTGCCGCCGGAAGTACGGAAGCATTTGTACATTCCTATAGCTAGTTCCGTACTTACAGCAAATATGTTCACGTTCTGCCTCAAACACATTTCAAACTTGTGGCGTAATTTGTGGCGTACGCGAAGTTCGGATTTCATATTCGTATCGGTTCAAGCGCGTTACGAAATATAAAGATATGTTAGGTTGTTCTAAAAGTTTCTTTCCTTCTTTTCATACAGCGGCTTCGTCAGGTACTATTTATATAAAAATGCAGCTTTATCTGTATATATACAGTAATATATACAGTAATATATATAATAATAGTGTAATATATACAGGGTGTCTCAAAAGGTCTACAAGTCCCTTTAAGGTATGATTCCTGAGATGATTTAAAGCAACTCTTTCCTTCGCGAAAATGCCTTGATACAGTGGAAGAAGGACCGAAGAGAGAAAAAGTTTAATTAATTCTGTCAGGATTGGATGACGTCAAGATTCTGGGAATGTAAATTTTGTCCACTCGAGCCCTCTTGTAAGCTACACAGTTCGGTTTCACGTTGCTTAGAGACTAAATTCATAATGTAACGAATGAGACATTTAAATATAGAGAAGAAGAAGAAAAAGTAGAAGAATCAAAAACACATTTTGGGGAGTGCTTCCTAAAGTATCGCACGAAGCAATATTATAAAGCTTAATTCAATAGTATTCAATATTATGATTAAATATTAGGTCTTGTACCAATGTAAAAATACGCGAAATTCTGAAATAAAATAATCATATCAGCTGTTGCTATTCGAGTTGCTGCATTAATCCTAGCGGGTAGTGAGAGTCGCCTCTCGAGTGCAAAGGATTAATTACTTTATTCGATATAAATTTTGTTCAACACTCGCCAACAGTTGCTTCGATACATTCTAAGTTGCTAGTCGAGACACGAACGCGACGCAGAGCCAACACTCCCGATGGCGGCCAGCTACCTTACTCGTTCTGCGATTGGTTAAGTGTTTTTCGTCGATAACTCGTCAACAAAGCCAAATTTGACACTTTTGTAAAGGAAAAAGTTGCTTGAAATTATCTCAGGAATGATACGTTAAAAGGACTTAAAGGCAAATATTTTGGGACACAAAATGTATATGTATAGAAAAACGTCATCGACGCGTCGACTTCTCTTTCGACCAGCTATAATATACAGAAATCGGTGCCACGCGATAAGTCGTGTTCTCTATAATCAGATATAAGTTATATAGAAACGTCGCTGCGCGACAAAGTTGTAACAGATAGTCACTTATGACATTGTTCAAGTAAGCGGCCTTGAGTAACCAATTGACTTTGAACGAACTATATTCGGAACTGTCCTTGCTGTGCCAACTGTAATCGTCTTGAATCATCTTGAGGCACGTTTCTATTTCTCTTTCATTAATTGTCCGCTTCTATTGAGTCTTCAGACAGACTCCAAACTCATCTAACTTTTTCAACACTAGAACTTCCGAGGTTTGAAATATACTTGTTATTAAAGAAATTAAAATGATAGGTATTTAAAAGAAATACGCAGTGCGAAAGAAGACAATTCTGATTTATATTTTTTTGCAGGAAACTAAGGAGAATCCTGCAAAACACGTCCTAGCAAATTTATAAATGTTCTATTCATCCAAAAATTATGAATTGGTCATTTTGACCATTTCGGTAGTTTCAGTGTTAAATCTCTGCAGGATATTTTATTTCATTTTTAATAGTAGAAGTTTCTTAAAATGATAAGTTTTAATAAAAGTATATAATGTAAAGAAAAAAGTGGTCCCTGCGGATCGTCGCTGAATTTTTCGTTTACACGTCAATTTAAAAAGAAGTATGAATTTATTCGCATATTTTAAATAATGATACGGCTTTTCCTTGCAAACTTTTATAATCTTCCTCTTAAATTGTTCGCTATTTATCGAAAAAATATTTCTTAACTCGTATCGTAGCTCACGGTCTAACGCAAAATCGATCGAAACAGACTTAGCACTTAACGGCTTGATAAAATCTACTTTCATACGTTTGTATAATTTCTATTCGTAACTTTTTATTATCCACAGTGACTACCACTCTTGCTATTAATTTCCTTACGCTACTATTAGTTGCTATTTTTCCTTTTTAAACGTTTTTCGGTGGTGCACGATAGCCGGTCAAAATAAATTCCAATTCGACTATTCTTCACTAATTAAATATTCTATTCTCAATCTTACGATATTCCTAAAGTATTTACTCCCCTCTTAAAACGCGACAAAATGTTTCTTTCTTAACTTATTTATTTTTATTAAACTGTCTTTAAAAATAAAATAAAAAAAAAAAAGGAGAAAAGGAAACTTTAAGGCGTCATATTTTCAACAAAGTTCAGTTCCATATACTCCTACAAAATCGCCTAAATTTATTTCGAGGGGAAAAGAAGTCACATGAAGGGAAGAAGACGCTGTGGCGCCCCATTGGTAGAGATAAAATGGCGGTGTGCCAAGGAAAACAATGAGTTCTACGCGAGACTCTATCTTCGTTCGCGAAATGTCACCTTGAACCAAGTTGAAGGAAATAAAGGGGAAGTTGCCATTGAGAAGGTCCGCGTGGGCGTGCATTAAGGGGAGAAGAAAGCCAGCGGAGTTGTTGGATACGTGAAGATTATGGCTTACGAAAGAAAAGATCACCGGCTGCGCGAAAAAGAGGAGCAGGAAGCCGAGAGACGGAACCCGGCAAGGTCGTCTAGGGAATATAGCAGAGAATTATTTTAGCCCAAAGGCCTGTTCGTGTCGCGATAACTTTCCCTTCTCCTCTTCGCCTATCTACGGTTATCATCTCTTCCCCATCGACTGGTTCTTCCACCCTCGTTGCACTTACGTTACGCTATTCGATCGTGTTACGCTATGGGACGATCGTTCTCGTTTTATTTTATGCTCGCTTTATTCGGTAATTTAACCCTCTATGGGACCGTGTGACTTAAAAGTTACAAACTGATGTATCTATATTTGAAAAAATTAATTTTCTTTAGTTATCGCTGCACTATTAACCTGTAAGGATAAGTGTGATCAGGTATGTTCGAGTGGTTGTTGAATGCGTGCGGTCGGGGTCGTCTTGCGACAGGATGGCGCCGGTGGTTGAAATCATCGAGTGGTAGTGCGAATGGATTTATGGTTGCGGATTATGGTCTCACTGACTGAGCCGGGTATGTTTGGAAAGTGTGACCGTGGCTGAGTGTCTTGGGTGGTAGAAAGTATGTTTGGGACTTGGAAGTTAGACCGTGGGAATGAAGTATACGTGACTGCGTGATTGGAAGGGATGGATGAGCAGGTTGTAGGTGCGAGTGGAAGGGATGCATGTGGAGAAAAAGAAAGAACGATTGGGAATATACTATAAGGGTGTGAATGTTCGGGCGCGTGGCAGTGATTATGTTGGAAGAGAAGGGATCGGTAACGGTAAGGAGTAAGAACTTTGTAAGTGCGAATCGTAAGAATATTGCGAGTTTCAAGCAAGTGTTAATTAAATATATATATATTCATTATACTCTCTAACATAAAGAGCAGTAAGTAAGTTTAACAACCCCTCCCTTACAAACCCTTTCGCTTCGGCTGTCCAGTCCGCCGAAGTACTGTCACTGAACGGAAGCGCGCGCCGTGAATACGTGCGTTGTATATACGTTTTCCTGAGTCTTAAATAACTATTTTGCCGAATAGAACAATCTTATAAACTTTTATAACTTATAACTTTTATTATATCATTATAACTTCTATAACTTATAAACATTTATAACTTACAAAGCTACCCACAAGTCATATTGTGCGCGCCGCTTATAAGCGGCGCTCGAAGCGAAAGGGTTAACACTTGGCATGCGGGCAACGTACTTTAACGTTTTTCGCAGTCTGTCACTGGAGCGCGGATCACGTAAAAGTACGTGTTTAGTAGATTTGTGCTGAAAAGCCGGTATCGTATAAATACGATGGGCATTGTAAGTATGTATGGTGTTTTTTTTTTCTTAAATAATCATAGAGCATAGGTTTAAGTGTAAAATAAAAAAAAGTTTCGTTCAGAAAAACGAAGCAGTTATTGAGATTTTACTGAATGATCAGACTCCCGCGAAATTTACGAAAAAACGCCCGCTACACGGGTAAGTCCGCGACAAAATATACCCGCGTGCAATGTGTTAACACTAGAACTACCAAAGCGGTCAAAATGACCCATTCCTAATTTTTTTACAGATATTTTATAAATTGACTATAACATCTCGCAGCCAATTTTCCGTGATTTTCCGTTAAAAATGTCGACAAAGCTTTTGTTTTCCTTGCATTGCGTATTTTTTTATATACCTTTCATTATGATTTTTTCGGTAGAAATAAGTATGCTTTATTCGTCGTTATGAACCCCAGTGTTAAAAAAAAAAATTAAAACATTCATTTGACCGACCCTCCCCCACAATTTTATTATTATTCTTGAAGAAAGGATTGCGAGTAAGTTCATTTAAAAAGTCCGAATAAAAAGATTCAACAGAAATGCACAATTTGGCATACCTCGTAACTATAAAATACAACTTCTTAAATATATCTCGTCATTCTATAAAAAAATAACTGAAAATAAATTTTCTATTTTAAATAAACCGAAGAATTTGCAAACAGTAATACTTATCAACCAAAGAAATTAATTTCTACAAATTTCCTCAAGAAAGATCAACTCCCAGTCTTAAACAAAAAAGATTAAAACATTCATTTGACCGACCCTCCCCCACAAAATAGTAAAAGAGAAGTTAAAATATAATAATACAAACAAAACAAAAATGTTTCCTCAAAGTTTCCTTCCCAGAGGCTTCGACAAACTTGGAACCACCTCGAACCTAAATTACATTCTAAAAATCCAATTTCACCCCAGCCACCTCTTTTCACCCCAAACCTTTCAAACTTCCAGTTAGATCGTTAAAAGTCACAAGCACCCCACTTGATCGTCTCACGGTTCAGAGACTCGAGATATTTCTTTTATAGCGTTGGCCGGAATCTCAAAGGAATTAATATTACACGGTGCGTATCTCGATTATCGGTTGCGTCAGAGTTCGAGATGATGCAGCGCGGAAGGACCGAGGACGGACGGTTCAATCAAAGGAAATCGGATTTTTCTTTTCTTTTTAATGCTGCGAATAATTCTTATAGAATGAGGGAAAACGAGCGAGAAAAATCGGTGGGCGTATCGAAAAATACATTAACGCAGCGATTCCCAACGTGGGGCGATTTTATTTAACCAGTTAACTGTGGCGATCTCTTTGCAAAGCGCGCACCTTTATAGTCATCAGTGTGTGTCGCGATAATGAAGCGATGACGGGTATAGTTAGCTCTCAGGAAGTTACGAATCCAACTCAAATTATTTATAATTTTTATTTGTTTGTTTTATTTCGTCTCGACCTCTAAACATTTTAAAAATATAAAATTTCGAATGTAATTTAGTTTTCGCAAAAATTACAATTTAAATATCAAATAACAAAGTTTCACGCATGACGGATATATGTAGCCGTCGTGACACAAAATTCTGCCACATCTCCATCAGGGATATAGTCGTCAAACACACTTAACTGGTTAATCCTTTGCAAACCCGGCGCCGCTATGGCGACACGCATAATTTTCTTCAGAGATTATATCTTTAATTAGATTCTATATTTTCATCAATTCAAACACTTCTTTTATCTTAAAGTAAAAGTAAATTAACCAAATTAATAAGAAATCGTAAACATTTATAATTTTTTTTTTCTTTCCAAAAGAACGCTTTAAGTTTTCGCAAAAGCCCTTTGAAACTTAAAAAAGTCTTCGAGTGCAAAGGGTTAATATAAAAGGAGCGATGGCATGGCTTTGTAAGGAAATCGAAATTAAATATATCCAAATGCAACCAAATGTGCAAGAGAACAATTGTTATCGTTTCCATTTTCATATTTAGCTAAATGCGGATTTAGTTTAAAATGATTTGATGCTAAAAAAAAAAAAAAAAAAGGAATCGGCTGGATATAACAAAATGGAGAAACTCGAGACTGAACTTAAACTAAATTGGAACCTGACGTAAAATCTCTTTGCAACAAGCATCAAGCGCAAGGATCTCTCTAAATTTAAGTAATAAATAATTACTAATAATTAAAATAATATAGAAAAACCTTTCGTTAAAATTATTTTGTACTTGAATTTCGGCTCTCCATTATATGTTTCGAAAATTTACTTGCTGCGTTTGCTCAATAATTTGCTAGCGATTTCTTCCTGAAACCTATCATTCAAGTTTCTTTAGTGAACA
>SMSQ01021143.1:0-18010 GCA_019453375.1 Ctenoplectra terminalis
AAATTTGATAACTTCTTAAAAATGTAAATTTAAGTATTGGTCCATTAACTCGCTAATAAGTGTAATTCCATATCAGCTTATACACTATTATAATTGCACGAGTTTGGTCCAAAAATTGTTCTATATGTCAACATCATTCGCAATATCATTTCTACGACACCAATTTTGAAACATCCTATACTTTATTCCCAACCCAAAATGGTTCTGTTAATTTATACGATACAAGATGTTGATCCAATTATCCCGTGACTGTTCACGTTTTCTCGCGCGACTGAATTAACACGCTTCTCGAACGATACCGTGTTCATATATACACAAACGCGGTATCTTCATAAACGTTGCCACGCGGCTGAAACGGATATTACATCACTTACCGTAAACATTAAAAATCCGTTCGCGGTTCAAAAAAGAATTCGTGTTATTATGCAAACTCAAACTGCCTCGTTATCGCGTGCAACTTGGTACACAATTTTAATTAGATGATTTTTCCAGCTAGAAAATAGAAAGAAAGCGAAGCAAAGCAAAAGACAGAAAAAAAAAAAAGAAAACCGTTGACCGTCGAGTCGCAATAACGTTTCTTCAGCCGCTCGATTATAACGTTTTCGTCAGCAGAACATTTCATTAACGCGTACCATTTTTCGAGCGACACCCAACGGATTCGTATTTATTCTGTTATTTAGGGAATTGGTGCGACGGCTTAAAGGAATAATTAATAAAACCTAATTTTATTCAGGGACGACGTACGAATTTATTTTATTAGATTAGGTTCACGTGTAGGCGAAGCTAATTTTGTAACGGAGAAAAAAAATCAGTGAAAATGAATTGAAGATCAAATCGATCGGTCAGAGATGTTAGTTTGATAGAAATTGAAGAAGTAAAAGAAGAATGGTATTATCAGGAGAGCGGCAAATAGCCGCGATCGCGGCCATTTTATAGCGCAGGACGGAAAATAAAATAAAGACGTTCGGATAAAGTTTTTTTTAATTGCCTGTCGAGTCCTCAAGCATGGAGGGTTTTCTAAAACTTTTCCTCCATCCACTAATCATTTTCTGTAATTTCTACTACAAGTCTCACGAGCAACACCTGGCTTCCGAAAAAAAGTTGCCATTAAGGAAAGAAATAAAATGCGAGAGTTATCTGTTAGTTGCTTGAAAAAGTGTATCTAATCTAAACCACAAAAGTGAGATTTAACATTAGAACTACCGAAGCGGTCAAAATGACTGATGTGTATTCTTTTGTATAAATTTTAGAAATACATCATGGTGGATTTTTAGGAATTATTTGTGATTTCCTGCAACGAGTACAAATAAATATTTATTTTCTTTGCATCTTATACCTTTTTTAAATATCTATTATTCTGAATTCTTTTTAAATACCTATTATTCTGAATTTTTTCTAAAATACCTATTATTCTAAACTTTTTTTAAATACCTATTATTCTGAATTTTTTCTAAAATTCCTATTATTCTAAACTTTTTTTAAATACCTATTATTCTGAATTTTTTTTTAAATACCTATTGTTCTGAATTTTTTTTAAATACCTACCACTCTGAATATTTTTTAAATACCTGTTATTCCGAATTTTTTAAATAGAAACAGCTACACTTTGATCGTCGGTAATTCTAGTGTTAAATAAAAAAGAGAAAAAAAAATTCCTACACAATTATAATCAGTTTTACGCGTGTACGAGCAGAAAAGCGAGCGTTCGAATAGCGGTTGAAGCCAGCATCGCGATCGTCCCATGAAACTTTGACATAGATTAATAACCGATCCCTTTTGTGCTTAGCTCCCGCTTCTTTTACGCGGCTAGCAGGGGCTGGCGTTTAAAGCGGCTGCCTCCTCTTGCAAATCATGCCTCGGCCATATCTTCCGTTTTACCCACCAGTTGCAGTGAATGCCTTAACAGCGCGAAAGATAATCGAGTGTTGGCTGCTCGGAACGCCGGATCGGAAGGTGAATTGCAGAAACATCCCTACGCGAGGCGGTCTCGTTAGCGCGGAGGGTGACTGCTGCAAAGACGGGGACCGGCTTCGAATTATGCAGATCAGTTGGTACGCCTAGGGTGGCGCATCCTGATATAAACGACATTTGTTTCCCTTCCAGTTGCTGTTGATTTAGACGGGCAACGTATTACATGTTTCTCGGATGCTCTTACACTGCTGTTCAAAAGTTAGGGTTGGGGTGCATAAGTGGGAAATAGTTTAACTTGTACCTTTTTTTTTTTTTTTTTTTCTTCCTTTTTCTTTGTGTAATTAATGATGTTGGTTATCGTGTTGAGTTCGGTGTATCGTTCATCGAAGTTATTCCTTCTCACCGAATAACTGCTACGCTGCTTGATAACTGTTTTACGATAGTTGCTTATTTAAAATCAAAAGTAACCTAATAATTAACGTTTCATGTATTATATATGTATGTTTAAAGTGGATGATCTCTATTTAGCATCCGAGCGGCAGTGTACGTTGAGCTCATAAAAGCAAATGGTATGTATCTCGCAAGGGGAGGTCATGACGCGTATGAATACGTTCTGGATAAAATCAGGTTTAAATTATAGGGGAAAATAAGCGTAAATAAATTTTAGAATATTAATTGGAGCAGGATTTTTTAGCAGCCGCAAGTAATTGCGCATAGATTTCCAATTTGTACATATACTCGTACCTATAATTGCATAGATCTGATTCTAAAAAAATTCATATACCTCAGAAGAAAAAAGAAAAAAAGAAAAAAATAATTTCTTCATACGAAACTCCCTTATCTTCCATTTAAATCCTCTTCAATACGTTAAAACATTGAATCGCGTCAAATAATTAACTCCAAGCTACCCCATCAAGCTCATAAAACGATCCAGTTCAAACAATTTTCCATTCTACCTCTCAAACCATTACAAATGAATACAAACATATCCTTCATTACAACAGCCTCCTTTGACGAACTTACAGAAAATCTCCTCCATTACCTAGCGTTCACAGAAATTAGTGTAACCAAAGTAAACGCTCTCCTTCTCAACCGATTGCATAATTCATTTCTATCACTCGCAGGTGCTGAACATTCACACAGCCCAGTAATTACTTCAACGTTCGCTTTCATTAATCTTTCTCGACGCATCGCGGAGAATTTCCCACGAACGTATACTTCAAAACCGACCGAAACCCAAAACAAGAACGAACCACCATAACTCTCTTCCTTCCACTCTCTTCCGCAATTTTTTTTTTTTCTTCTACTTTTTTTTCTTTCCTTTTCATTTTGCACGGTCAGAGAAAAAGAGAGGCAGGAAGAGAGGTTGACCGCTCGGTTTTCTCCGTTCGCATGCCGTCACCCGTTGAGCGATAAACGGCGACTTTAGTTCGGACAATGACGCTCAATGTAGCGTGACGGGATGATACGTTGCGGGTGCCCGACCGCCCGCTGGCAGCCTCCTATGCTCGCCGGCCATGGGGGCCGCACATCATTACCCACCGTTGTTGACACTACCTTATAAACGTCGTCATTCGGGCTCGGGGATGTGTGACGGACAGTCAACACCGTAATGCCACGTCACGGTTGGGAGCCGGCATTCGATAGGGGTAGCACGATTCCTTTCTATTGGCCGCGCGACCCGGCAGCGTCGCCCTTTCAGCCGATCTCGATAATCATGCGCGCGCGCAAACTTACGTAATTGACCGCGGGTACAGGACGCTTCGAGGATTATTGTTTGTCGATGGTAATTGTCGAGGATGTTGTCTCGAAGAAGATTGGATGGAAGAGATGGGTGGTGACTCGATGGTGGGGTGCACAGGGTGGTTGATTGGAAGTAAGGCGTACAGAATAAATTGGTAACGATAAATTAATTGTTCTAAGGAGATGTTGCGTTCCACTACGCTTGATATTTTTACAATACTACATTATTATAATATTATTGTTAATTAGATGTTTAAGGTCACATGTACCAGGTTGCGAGTAACCACGTTTGTCTTGGGTCCGTGACATTTATTGTAATAACTACCGCGACAGTCCGTCATCAATATCATCGTTGCTGTCGTTATCGTTATTATTATTAGTATGGCTATTATTGTTATTATACTACAACACTGCGTTATTATAATAAGTACTGCGACGTTCTGTCGTTAACGTCATCGTCAACATTATTGCTATTATTATTATTATTATTACTATTGCTATGATTTTTATTATTATTGTTATTATTAGTCGCTATTATAATTATATTGTACATGTACGAACACTGTGTGCATAACGGCCCATCATTTCCTTTCAACAAACCCTTCTGTCCCACTCTTTTATCTTCCACTCTTATATTCCCTTTTCTTAACGTTTTTCCTTCGAAACCCAAAAACGGCAGAACGTTTCCAACCGCTGACGCTATAGTTTTAAAATAAAGAACATTGTTACAGGTAAGTGGAATTTTCGGTATCATCGATCTAATTCTTCCAAATAAATTTTTAAACGGGAATTGAATCCACGATTACAATAGGGAATCGACCAGCCTGATCGTGACCAAACATCGCAGAGAAAATTATCTTTATGGGAATTTTCTACGATGCTATCGATATCACGTACCCAAGTAACCGGTTATTATTCCCATTAGTAATTGAAACACTAATCCAAATTGGTATTATTGCATTTTCGAACACCACAGTACACGCTACATTATATCTAAATGTTGATGGAACACGGTTAGTTCCTTACGCTCAGTCGCCGCATAGATTTCAATCCAATTTGACCCGTTCGTTTAAAGAATTATCGGCCAGTTCGTCGATACCTGTTTCGCGTGCATGTGAAAACAGTAAAAAAAAAAAAAAAGAAGGAAGAAAAATAAATAACGAGACAGAGAAAAGAGGGGAAAAACGGATGCGAAAAGGGAAAGATCGAGGTTGAAATATCCCCGATCAAACAGACAGCGCGGCCGCGCAGCAAACGGAATATAAGCCTCGATAAATCCGGCGCGCAGTTAAAAATTGATACAGTAGTTTCGGAAGTGCACGGGGCCACCGGTTAAGTTACGTATGTAGTCAACGGTAAACGGAAGCCCATATCGATAAGTATCGCTTGTACAGCGCGGGGATTCGGTGTGTGGAGAAAGTTACGGCCGCGCGAGGATAGTGACAGGCCGACGGTTGCGTGGAGGGAGCGACAGAGAAAGGGGGTAGTGGAGCGGGACACACAGGGAGAAAGCCAGACAGAGAGTACGGATAAAGAAAGGAGCGGAGAAACAGGGACGAAAGAAGAGAGGAACAGAGAAAGGGAGAAAGATATACAGAACCGGAGGAAGAACGAGAGATGTGGTTGCCGATGGAGAGGGGTGGCGAGAGGTTGTACGGGCGGGCAGCCGGTGGTAGTGGTTCCGCGGCCGGGGGTGAAATAATGGGGGCGGACGAGCCCGAGTCGAAACATTGATGTTGCCCGGCGCGCTTACAAACACACCGACACCAATCGAGCATGGCCTTTCCTGTAGAAAACCAATCCAGGGGGCTCCGTTAGCTAGGCGGTCGGTCGGTTTCAAAGGGTGGGAAAGGGAAGAAAGACGGACCGACGGACGGACGGACGAACTGACGCTGGAGGGTGGTTGCGGGTGGTGGTCTGTACCGAAGGAGAAAGAGAAAGAGAAAGGGAAAGGGAAGGAGAAAGAGAAAGAGAAAGAGGAAGAGGTTGAAGCAGTATACCGAGAGAGGGCTAGAGGACTACGCGGGGTGGTAGAGGGAAAACGAGGATATATATATGTCGTACAGCACTCTATGCCATCGATGTGGCTCGTGTTTAACGCCCTTATAAATGTGTAATGCGTATGCTTGAAAGGTGGGGGTAGAGGACGTAGCCGCAACTCGCCGGTCTGGTCGTCTCTCTCTCCGCGTATCGATAAACGATCAATCAACCGGTACACCTATGGACCAGGCCAGCTAGAAGGGTAAAAGAGAGGCGGCGGCGACGGTGGTCGGCGGGGAGACGTTGGATGATTAGACGAAGAGGTGGAAGAAGAGAAGGAACGCGAATGGGGAAGGGGTGAAAGGGACGAGAGAGAACGGCACGATGGTGGGCGAAGATGGGTACGCGAGAGCAGGCACGGAAAAGGGGTGGAAATGGGAGACGGGTAGAGGGTGGAACGAAGAGAGATCGCGTTTGCCACGATGGAACGAGCGAGAGGGGATGAGGGTGCACGGCAAGAGAGCGCGGAGCAAGCTGGGGGAGGGTGGTGGCCCGCAGAGTATCGACCCACCGTGGAGGAGAAGGTAGCTAGGGTCGCCGTCGCCGGGTTTTGTTGCTATAGGTGTGTTCCGCGTTCCCGTCTATGAGGAAGCTGCGTGAAGACCTTCGGAGATCCGTTCGTTGCGCGAAGGAATGCCAGCTTCCTCGAGGCATCCTTTCGTAGAAGGCGTCGAAACTTGTAGCGTTCGATTAACAGAATCGTTACTTTCCGTTGGAATCTTGAACAAGGATCTTGATCCTTTCTGTAAACTTGTGGCAGAGCAAGAAAAGAGGTTCGTCTTTGCAAGCAACAAGAATTTTAACGACGGGTTCGGTTCGACTCGTCATAGATGACCACGTTTCGTTTCCTTCGACCCATTCTCTATCACCCAACGGAAACATCTACCATGCCTTCGACGATACGCCATCCTACCACGGAAACCCGCCTTACCTCCGCGTCTTTATACCTCTCGTCAAAGTTTACATTTCCCCGGGCCTAGCCGGAGTACACCTCTTCATCCCCACGCCGGCTTCAAGAATCTCCCCTCCATCAACCAGGTACCAATGTCATCTTCCATATTTTTCCTTCATCGCGGTGAAAGACGTCTCGCGGACGCAGGAACGCGAGCAAAGGGACAAGACACGGCAAAAGCGAGACAGAAGGAAGAGACATGTAACCGATTCGAATTACCAGCGTCAGGTTCGCTGGAATTTGAGAGAACGTTTCGCGATCCGTATCACTCACGCTCCGTTAATCGCGTTAACGACTCGTGCCCGGGCGCGGATAATCCGCGAGCCCGGAATACGTCCACCGATTCTTCGTGGTCGTTGTCGCGGCGCGGTCGTTTGTCCTGCTCGTTCGTCGCGGACGAGAGAGCGCGTGCACGGTGCGCCGCGAGCGAAGCTATTTCGCCCTGGCCCACCACCCTCTCGTCTCTCTTTTCATACACCCTCGGTTACCTCGTCTCTTCCAGCCGGTGCATCCATCCACCCGTCTATCCATCCATCCGAGCGAGCATCACCCCTTTGGTCCGCGCGCACGCCGTTCAAGTGGCCGTGGAGGGAACAATGCATCCAGCCAGCGTGCTATGTGCCAGCGGATCTGGCCATTGTGGGGTCAGGTGGGTCGTCGGTCGGCAGAGAGCCCGTTGGCTGGCTCCGCGGGGTGTGGCCATATAACCATAGCCGCAACGATCTCTGTTCTCTTCCTCTTGCTCCACAAGCTTCCTCTTTTACTCCTTCCCTCTCTGTTTCGCTTCCGTGGCCCGTTGTCTCGTTCGGTACCTCGCGTTTCGTCCCGTTTCTCTTTGTTCACCGATCTCTTCATCGTTTCGTCTCTCTCTGCCGCGACTTCACGCTGCTCCGCGCTCTGATAACAATAGCTGCTGCCCTCTCTGTTGCCCCGTCACGCGCTATCGCGCTCCCGCCTCGGGCTCGCGCTTGTTCGCTCACTCGCTAGCCCCGTCCTCCCTCTTTCCGCTTGCGGATTTCGCGAGGAGGTACAGGAGGTAGGGATACGCGGTGCGCGTACGGCACCGAGCTACCAAGCAGGCGCATCGCCGACCTATTACAATGGCCAGCCCTCCTAAGCGTTTCATTGTCATCGGCCGTGCGCCACTCTGCCCATGCGTCGATGCGCACAAACCATTGTTTTGCCGGAATGGGCGGCTCTCTGTGCACCGCGACGCCATCGGGACCGCCGCCGCTTCGGTGATACGCTATCGACGCTTTTCCGCGTTGCTTCGTGCGAACCGTATTTTGTAAAAAGAAATGCGAGTGTTGTTGTATTTCTTTTTCTTCGAGGAACAGGTTGCGGTTTTGAGTACTTAATGGGAAAAAAGATGTATCGAGACAAAATTGTTTGGTTCAGAACGATGGTAGTTTTTTAATCGTTGCTACGTTTTATTATTGAAATAAACTACAATTAAAAAATTACGATAGCTTAAACGAGAATTTGAGTATTTTCGCAACTACAGTTTTCTAAGAGCCGATTTTTAACACGCTAATTTCACAGAAACAACAGACGAGCAACAAAAGTTGCGAAAAACGTTACGACCTGCACATGCATGTTAAAGCGAAAACACGGTCCGCGTAAAAAGGAAGAGCATCGTAAACAGACTGGCCATTTGAGCGCGGTATTTTCATCGCGAGGTAACATTTAATAATTCAACGTAATAAAAGTGCCCGGAAAGGGCGTCGCCATGATTCCTCACTTTTTCTCGCCCTTGCAAATAAATACGTCATCGTCCTTCAATGGTCCCACCATACAGTCAGACAGATTTTACACATTCCCTCTCGGAAATGGAGATTAAACAAATCTTTCTGAATTTCGAATACAGCCGGTGTTAAAATTAAATTCAATATATACTAACAAAACATGAATTAAAAAGTCGGAGAAGGACACGCATTTAAAAATTACAAAAATACATCGTGTTTTCAACGCGCCCGAAAATTAAAAAACTAAACATCTCGTAAGTAATTAAATTACCACTGGCTGTTCGTTAAAACATTTTTATCTCTCTTAGAACGTTTGATTTATAAAAAAAATACCAATAATAATAAAAAACAAAAAAATACATCGATGCAAAAATATTTGCACGCCACTGTACGATGCCACGTAATAAATTTCCAATTAAAGATTCCTCCATCGGCGGCGTCTCTGCTCGCGCGTCAATGATTTACACCGCTTCGTTCCTCCAGGACGAAGAAGGTCCGGTCGCGAGCGCATGATTCCCAGCGACAGGCCGCGCACGAAATCTCGTTACGCGGCCGAACAAAACGACGAATTCTCGGTGAAAACCGTATTCATTAATAACGGGCTACGGGTAGATATCGTTTGGATCGCGGCACTAAGATAACTGGAACCGGTCGCCAGGGATAACTCGACACGCGAATCTCGCCAGATAAGCGGGCATCGTGAAGTAAATCAGATCTGTTCCCTCGCTCGCCCGTGCATTCTAAATGTAATATACGGAGACAGCGGGGACAATCAACCGGCGGACTTATATCCGCGGACGCGGCGGATAACGACGCGACCGGATCTAGCAGGCTTTAACGAGCCCTGTCAAAATGCGTTCGTCGCGAACTAAATAAAGGGATCGTGGATGCATATACTTTACCGAGTGCACGGTTTAAATAGGATTTGTAATAGAGTTGTTGCGATGGAAAATACGCTTTGAGTCTGAAGAATTATTTTTTAATTTAACCCTGTATACCGCCATGCGACTTGGAAGTTACGTACTTACGTGCCTATATTTTTAAGTTATATTTTATTCACTTATCACTGTACCGGCAAAGATTACTATACCACTGTACCTATATCGGATACTATATTTGTACGAATTATTGGCGGAAAGATTTTTGAAACTAAGAAACTGTAATCGATTGTAAGCTTCTTTTTAGTAAGCAAACATAAATCGGATGATACAGGGTTAATGATTATTTTGAATAATAGCGTTCGAGGGATGATTGTTGTGATGGTAGTCAGGTCACAGATTGTTTAAATGTTGGAAAGATACGAGTGATCGGAGAATTATTCTGGTTTTGATTGAATTTCAATGGAGAATTTTTATAGGGTAAGTTCGGGGTGGTTCGACCACTTTTTGGAAAGAAGCCATTCTTAGCTTTTTACATTTTTGTTGTTTCGGGAAAATTAAAGCAGCTCCTAAATCGTACCTCGGAACATATTTAAATATTTTTCTTTTTTTAATCAAGAAATACGAACATCACAGATGGACAATCTCACCCATATGATAGGGTTAAAGCGTCCACCAATTATAAATACCAAAAAATGTAGCTTATACAAATTATAATACCCGAGAAAATTAGCTGATATATTGATTTTTCTTAAATTCCACAAAAATCACAAATGTTCTCGTGCTTAGAGCAACCATAATGAAACCAACGTACGCATCTTCGCATTTAACTCAATCCTCACTAGCGAATGCTTCGAAATATCTTTTTCTCGTTCCTATAATGGAATATAAGTTCCATTTCGTACAGAATTTCTACTCTTCGAATTTGTTTTCAAACAACAATCTTCTAAGGAATCAAAGCGTGACGCTTTGCCATTGTCCAAAATGTGACCAACATCCCTCGATTTCGTCTCGAAACCAATTATTCGGGATTGGATGACTAAATCAACGCTTTCGATGCACTTTTTCTTCCCACGTTCATTCCACTATCGCCGTAACGGGCCGCTAGCTCACGCTGGAAATTGCAGTCCTGTCGGTTCCAGCATCGCGATCCCCCCTTAGGCCGCGCGCGCGCGCGAGCTCGCGAACGTACCACCTAGCCTACTGTTACGCCTGGCAAAAATCGACGCAATTGCGCCAATAAATCTTCCGCGCTAATGCCAGCCCCGGAGAAACAGTTATCAGATGCTCGAGACGCGATGCAGCTTTAACAATTTCCCGGCTATTATGCTCGCCGTTCATTAACGATTCGCTGGACTCGATGATCTAACGGAGGTTCTCCCCCCCTCCTGCGCTCAGTCTGGTATTATGGTAACAATATATTGACTCGTAATGTATTAGACGTTTACGCGTATGAAAAGATGCCATTTATCTATCGCGCAAAGTTACACTACCGACCAAAAGTTTTAGAACCGCTCCAAGGTATCTGAGAATCTTCCAAAACAAAGAAGTTAAAATTGTGTTACCTTGGAAAATTTTCCGGTTGAAACGATATTAAAGTATAGAAAATTGTTATCGTCTTCTCGTGCCTTTCAATCGCAATCTTCTTGATCCTCTCCCACAGCATCGGGTACGGATGTATCGTTCTCGCGAAGTCTCCTCGATTCAACCGATAGAGCTCGCACACCTCGACGGCCACCACGCTAGCCACCCTCATCTCATTGGGCATAACAAGCGCGACCTCACCGAAGTGCGCTCCATCCTCTAAATGACACACTTCCTTTCCTGAATTCGTGTAAATGGCCACGGTACCGATTGCGATGAAATACATACAGTCACCCGGTTGATTCGCCCTTACTATCACATCGTTCGTCAAAAAGATCTCGGACTTCAACAGTGCCACGATTCGGCCCAACAACGACAACGGTAAATTGTTAAAGAACGTCACGTTTTCGACCAATTTGCGACACGAGTGCATACTGATCTCGTGACGCATCTGTGACGACAGGGTGTGAATGATCTCAGGCTCCCTGAAGAATCTGTGTTGAAAGCGGAACTCGTAATACTGAATGATCCTCTTCTGAGTGGGATACGGTAACTGTTTGTGCCTCATGTACTGTCTCAATTGAGCTACCGTCCCTTGGTACCTAAGTCGAGAGCTGTTGATGCCCTTGAAGAACTGCATCAGTCGGGTAACGAGGAACCAGGGTGCTATAATGCCGAATAATTGCAGCACGATGATCAGATAGATGTCGCCAACGTTTCGCTGGTCGGTGTACAACAAGTCTGCTCTCATAAATGTGGCTACAGCGCGCAACGTGCTGGCTAAATATTGTTGGGTCCTGCGATCCTCCCATAGATTGGTCGCGTGCAGCCAGGAGTTGTTGCAGGGACGCTCTGGCTGGCGCATGGAGGTCGTCACTATGGGAATTAGCCAGTGGAAGCAGGATTGCCAGTGTAGTAACAGTATCATCCAAAAGAGTATCAGACAGAACTCTTGGACGGCTAAAGGGATATCGTAGGCAAAGGCTAGCTTGTCGATGTAGGAGCTGAGCGAGAAGACACGGAAGACGCACATGAGGGACGTTGTCTTGCGGGCCACTGTGTATTCGACCCATCTGGTCACGTAGAAGAGGTCGGTTGGAAAAGAGCCTAGAAAATCAGTTAGGAAGGTGCTGGACTTCAAGTAGCGATTCATTATCTTCTTTTGTTCCAGCACTACCGCGTGCACCTCTTTGTCGAAGTATCTGAAAATGAAATGGGTACTTTAGGTGGGCTTTTGGTAATTGATGATTCGTGCAAGTTTTTGTTCAAGATGCACGATGTGGTTGTGAAATTTTGTTACTTAAGGAGACTAAGAAGAGAACGATTTAGCTCCATTTTTAGTTCCATTTGAGATATTTTTTTTCTTTTAATGAAATATATCTAACGGATAATCGAAACATAATTTAATATTGGTTTCCAAAATTCGCTTGATTTCAAGATAGCAACGAAAAAAGATTTTTTATATTCTATCGAAGCTATTTAATATACAGACACTTGACTTTTGGATTACAGAAAGAATATTAAGGACAACAAAAATAATTCGGTTTAAAAATTAACACTCAAGTTGAAGACATTTACATTTCATGTTAATGAAGACTATATTCTTAAAAAGAAAAGATACTAATTTTTAGAAACACTAAAAAAATAGTAACAGTGCCATGATCACTACAGATAGCTTCATTAATGATCTAAAAATTCATACCTACAAAACTACACTACTTATACTTAAAAACCCTAAATGACATAAATCGTGAAAATCTAGAACCACCGGATGAAACATCTATCAATTCTAAAAATGAGAAAAATTAGAAATCAACAGTTAAAAGATTTGGAGTCAAAAGTGCCTAACGGGTCTCGATAAATCATACGATCACAGAATTAAACCAAACTTCTCATTTTCCATAATAACGTTTAACGTCAGAGTGTCGATCAATGTTCGGATGGATCCACGAAGAGATTCGAATCGCGACACCGTGACGAATTCGGAACGCACACGCGATACTTGCCCAGTAATAAAGTTGACCATTATGTCCACGCAGCAAATCATAAGTAAGAAATTCTTGCTGATGTTCCACATCTTCGACTTTTTCCCCATTTCGAAGGTGGCCTGATAGGGGACGAGCATCAGCAGGCTGGTTATCACGAAAATCATCAAGAAGTCCCAACAGTGTCTGTAATAACAATCTGGGACATAATGCGCGAGCAAGTGGACCGGATGTGCGAACAGTTATCAGAAACTTTCACGAAACGATTTATCATTACGTTAACTGTATATTGTGCGAGGCATGCTTGCGCTGCCTTTTACGGTAATAAGCCTTTTTACCGAAGCTTATGGTCATAATTGAACGTGTACGTAGTTGGTGGAAAAAATGTAGCTTGGTCGTAGATTAATCCTGTTGCCTTCCTCGGATTTGTATTACGCTTTTAAATATCTCTTTATCAGACTTAGCGTGTATTTAAATTTTACGTTTATCTTTTCCATATCGTGTATTTTGTAAATTTAAAGTATTTCGAAGGTGAACAAAAAAATTGTTAAAAGAATACGAATGTATATATAGTTGATGGATAAAGTATAACGAGGTCTTGGATTGACCTTACTTTCTTCCTTGGATTCATATCATGCTTCTAAATATTCCTTTATCAGACTTGGTGTATGTAAATGTAAAATATTTTAAAATTAAAGAAAAAATTTTTAAAGCAATACGAATGTTTATGTAGTTGATGGAAAAAATGTAGCTTGGTTCTAGATTAATTCTGTTGCCTTTCTTGGATTTATATTACGATTTTAAATATCTCTTTATCAGACATAGCGTGTATTTAAATTTTACGTTTATCTTTTCCATATCGTGTATTTTGTAAATTTAAAGTATTTCGGAGGTGAACAAAAAAATTGTTAAAAGAATACGAATGTATATATAGTTGATGGATAAAGTATAACGAGGTCTTGGATTGACCTTACTTTCTTCCTCGGATTCATATCATGCTTCCAAACATTCCTTTATCAAACTTGGTGTATATAAATATAAAATATTTTAAAATTAAAGAAAAAATTTTTAAAGGAACACGAATGTTTATGTAGTTGATGGAAAAAATGTAGCTTGGTACCAGATTAATCTTCTTATCCTCCTCGGATTTATATTACACTTTTAAGCATTCGTTTATCGAATGTAGTGTATTTAATTTTCGAGTTTACCTCTTTGATATTGCGTGTGTTGTAAATTTAGAGTATTTTAAAATTGAACAAAAGAATTTTTTTGAAGGAATGCGAGTGTGTAGTATAAGTAAAAGAAACACAGATAAAGCATGAGCAATAGAACTATCCATAATTAAACTATGCTTCTGTTGTACCAAAGACATCAAACTGAATGGTACGCAAGAAAAATAAATAAAGCAAGAGAGACAAATAATTATGTACACTTTTAACAGAGAATCGCGAAAAATTCCCCCAAACAAATATACACTTTGATACGTTTAAAATAAAAATCAAAATTAATTGCTCCACAATTAAATAACGACACCGATCAAAGTGCAACGACATCCAGAGTCGCGTACAAAATTCTAAAGCACACGTAATCGCTTCCTCTATTCATTTCCTTACCTCAACATCATATTTCATCCACCAACTGTACCTCTACCCCATACAATCCTGATTAATATTTCCATTCCTTATTCTTCTCTAAGCTTCCTGTTAATTTTCTCATCGAGACACTCAAACATGCAAACATTGACACCTAACTTATTTTTAACACCTCGGTGCATCGTGTTAAGTTACCGTACCTGAACATGCTAAACGGATGAATGATGTATATGTAACTTCGCCAATGACGACGTTTTTCATGAACGATTGAAGCACTGCTTCGCAAATACTTATGAGCAGCCGGGTTCTTTCGGGACGCCAGTACCGACAGACGCACAAAATCGTACAGTTTTCGAATCGGTCCTCTGCCAGGAAGGAAGAGTATGTCGCCTTCGTCCTCGGATATATCGCAAGCGTGATCCGCGTGGAGCATCATGATAAATTACGGTGACGTATAAATGAAACCCTTTGGAGAGGTTAGTGTTCAGAAGGAAGTAAAGATAGGTCTTATATAATGGAATTATTCATAAGGTATATCTTCGGCCGGTTACCTTGGATAATAGGATAATGAAACGTATCGATTTTCATAGGGCTCTCTTAGCGTGCTGTACGTAAATATACGCGTGGCTCGGTTTATTTTCTGCTCCAAGTAAATTTTATAAATGTAGGCTTGTTTGCATTTATACACAGGAACGGGAAACAGATTTTTATAGTTAATTTAATTGGCAATCTTGGAAGGAAGCAAACGTCAAGGGATGTAAATGATAAGGGAGTGTCATCTACTGTGGAGAATAGCAATCTGGTATTTTATTGATGAACGATCGTGAAACAGAGTTCAGATTTCCTGTGGAAAGTTTCTGCGTTATCCGCTGTTGGTATTGGTTGAAATTACTGCTTAGGTATAGAATGAATTTGATATATGAGATATAATCATAGACGAGATACAGGACGGACCTAACATCTTATGGAACTTCGTGTTTAATGTTCTGAAATGTCGATTCTGTAAGAATATGGAAAAAATTCATGGTTTCGTATAAGAAACATTGATAACTTTAGAATCTGATAAAGAAAACTAAGCCCAAGAAAAGATTTTTTATCGTTAGATGGTCCTTTTAAAATAAAATAACTTGGTCACAGAGTTTTTTCATATAGCCATAAATAATAGAGATATTTAAGTATTTTTACTTAAACCTGCCACCCTATATACGCCAGGCTATTTTAATTTACGTAACTTCCTCGCTACGTTTAGTTTCAATTCTGACCACTATTGATGCTGTAATCTTATTCTCTGCTGAATCGGTAACATAGAGAGTGACACTAAAATAGTAAGGGAGCACACGTGCCCCCGAAACCCTAGACAAAAAAGAACATTGGATGGTAGATCTATTCTGTATCTCGTCTGTGATATAATTCCAGTGACAGAGACGAGGTACGATGTATATTTATCGCGCAATGTAAATTTGCGTTGCATAGTATGGAGGCTACGTTGCCAACGTTATCATTTTCGTGCAACGTGCGACATTATCGATCGAGTAGAATGAGATAACAGCACTGGTGAGACGAGAGATTGTAATAAAAAATAGGGGTAGTCAACTATTTTTGAAGCAGTTACGAATCGACGTATAGAATTTAGATTGACATTGTTAATTGTCTACACCAGCCAGTATATAAAATGAATTCTATTTTATACAAAGGCTTATAACAAATTTATTTGTTCCTAGGAAACGGTTAAATATGTAACAGGAGATGTCTCAAACATCGAGCATTAATTTTGCAGTAATAATTTTCACACGAATTAGTACCAAATACGAAATATTAAATATCTTGGTACGATTTAGGTAATTCTCCTTTACTTGTTTTGGAATTGTATGGATTCTTGGGTAGCTTTATATTATTATATATTGTTCAATGAATAAATTGTTCAAATATATATATTCATATATATTCGACTTTTCATCCTGACTGACACATACGGAATGTATTATGCATACAATATCGCATAATTATTTTTATTATATAATATTTTTTATATATAATGACTTATATATTAATATATGTATAAAATATACTTAATGCTTAAAACTACTTAAAACTAAAGTATTCGTACGCGTCGGCCATGTTCCACGATGAAAAGTCAAAAGAAAAATTTATACTCCGCCTTAATTTATTTTAATTTATATCTTAATATTATAATCTTAATTGCATGCTCGACAATTACAAACAACATTTTTAAATTACACGAGGAATACACACCGGTCGATATTCGGTTCAAAAGAAGACTTCATCTCTGCCCATAAAGTAGTTCCACCGTCTGATTTGTAGCTTCCGGTCCTTCGAAGGCAGCGCTTCCCTCCCTCGCCATTATTCAATTAAATTAATAGACCCATCAGAATTTATCACTTTTTCGTTACAATTCTCGTTTGTAACCTTCAAAATGATCGCGTAACAAACCCGACACACAATGTATTACCGCAAATTGCAACGAGCACAATTTCTTTAACCAAACGAAAACGAGTATCCCATAAAATGCTTTACTCCCACTCGCGAAGAGACAAACACCGTTTAAGTTTCGCTAACACGAACCACATTTTTCCGAGTGCGCTCTAATCGTGTGCGAATAAGGTTTGCGTAAATAATAAAATAATGATATGTAAATGTCCAGCCATAGCTCCTTCGCGTCTCTCGTTTGTCTGCTGCACCATTACGCGCATCGATCATCTTTAATTTCCTTCGAGGCTATTCGCTCTGTACCATAGATTTCAAACATTTTCTCCTACAAAAACCAAATAGTCCTCGCTACCAACTAAACTGTATCATACTCCTGTAGGAGGTAAAGAGGCAATACAGTAATCGATGTCACTCCACTCGTGCGGATGTAAACAATTGCAATCGTATGCATCGAATCATTGACGAATAAAAAAAATTTCGTGCTTGCGAAATTACGACAGACACGACTCGTTGAGTATATGGCGACCCTCCTATAATCCGCCACCAGGATTCCACCAACACCGACTTTCTCTTAAGTCNTTTCTTAATTTCGAATACAGCCGGTGTTAAAATTAAATTCAATATATACTAACAAAACATGAATTAAAAAATCGGAGAAGGACACGCATTTAAAAATTACAAAAATACATCGTGTTTTCAACGCGTCCGAAAATTAAAAAACTAAACATCTCGTAAGTAATTAAATTACCACTGGCTGTTCGTTAAAACATTTTTATCTCTCTTAGAACGTTTGATTTATAAAAATAATACCAATAATAATAAAAAACAAAAAAATACATCGATGCAAAAATATTTGCACGCCACTGTACGATGCCACGTAATAAATTTCCAATTAAAGATTCCTCCATCGGCGGCGTCTCTGCTCGCGCGTCAATGATTTACACCGCTTCGTTCCTCCAGGACGAAGAAGGTCCGGTCGCGAGCGCATGATTCCCAGCGACAGGCCGCGCACGAAATCTCGTTACGCGGCCGAACAAAACGACGAATTCTCGGTGAAAACCGTATTCATTAATAACGGGCTACGGGTAGATATCGTTTGGATCGCGGCACTAAGATAACTGGAACCGGTCGC
>SMSQ01021143.1:18494-41301 GCA_019453375.1 Ctenoplectra terminalis
TCTTTCTCTACACCTTCTGACCCGTCTCTTCCGCCATCTTGATTCTCATTGTCCACGATCATCGATCTCACTGAATTTCTTCCCGAATTACCTCGTCCCGACGAAACGTGCGTATTTTTGACTACGAGAATCGCGGATCGGTCGAAAAAATGGATGACCTTGCTCGACGGTACATTTAAGCGACGTTATATACAAGTTGGCTTTACGAGGGCTCAGGGTTGTGTTGCGTGCGCCGCATAAGAACAAATTTTCCCGGTGCTGCACGTTGCTCGGCCTTGCGAATTCTCCGGCGTAACGACGAGGCTTTATGGACGATTTTATTTGTTCACTGTGTATGAACGTATTTTCACGGACGTATTTATTATATTCCCACCGATACCGTGTAGCAGCCATAAAACGTGTAACTCGTTAGAGATTCAGTGGGGTTGCAGTTTTGCAGCGAGTACTTTCTTTCTCTCTTTCTATTTTTCTCTCGTAGTACCTCTCTGTTTCTTTTTTTCTTTCTCTCTCTCTCTCTTTTTTTTTACAACAGGTACATCGATGTATGGTTCGTTTAATTAATGCTCGCATGTCAACGGAGACAATGGCGTACAGCCGTGTCGTTGAGGTATCATTACGTACCGCGATGTTTAAAATTTCAAGGCTTCCGCTTGCACGTGCTGCTATCAATGATCGTTAGTTCCCCGTGTAAGTCTCGTTCGTGTGAAAAATAATTCTCTCGCCCTGGCGGTGCTGGTGAACCCTCAAACCTGGAATTATTATATGAAAATGGCCTCCGGTTTGCCTCGATGCGGCGTCGAGCTGACAAAGTAAAAGCGCGTACGATAGAATCTGGCGGTGGTGAAAAGAAAAAATAGGTTCCTTGTGATTAACTGTATTTCCGAGTTACTCGATTTATAATTCATCTTTGCGAATTGAATATTTGATACGTTACGATACAACAGAGTTTAATTTAATTTTAACGAAATGACGGATAGCTAGTTGATCGAAGAGGAATTACACGTAGTTTAGTTTTAATATTACTCGTAACAATCATAATAATAATATTGGTGACAAAAGTGTGACATAAATCAATATACCAATTTATTCGTTTAATCAATATATTATTATTATATTACATCGTTTATATAATTATAAGCTACCGCGAAACTTTCTGAATTTATTATCGATGTAGTACCTGTGTCGTATTAAGTTACAATTATCAAAGCTATCGCTGAAATTATAATTACAATAAAATAAAAGGACGAGATACCTCGTCATCTTTAATTTATTATTTGTTACTCTTTAATTTATTAAACACCTTTACAAAATTTTTTCATAACCCTTAATCGATCAGGCAAAGTCTGAGGATTCCTATGAAAGGTTTAAAAACAAGTTTGCTAAAATAAGATTTTATTTGTCTCTAGTGTATCAACATCTATACCTACCAGAAACATTTCAAACCTTTTTCTCTAACAAAAAATCTAAAAATCCAATCTCTAAGTAGAAACCAACCACAATATATCAGACACCATGTCACCAATTAAGAGTTAACGATTCCTCCACAAAACTTCTCGCTACAAATTTAAAACGTAACAACAATTTCACCAAAAACCAGCACCCCTTAACATCGATCCCAAAGAAAAAAAATGTTTCGAACTCCCTCCTTTCAAATCGATCGTTAACGCGTAATCCGAAGTCGCCGCTCGTTCCGGAACCCCCTAAAAAAAAAAAAAAAACGAACTCGATTCGAAAGTCGAGGATACAAGGACCGGGCCACGATTCGTCTCCGTGTTCACCTTTTTCCTCGCATCTCGATAATAAATTTTCGAGTCGTCCGCCGGCGTCGTGGAACTCCGGAACGATGTTATGGACGATGCTCGAGAACAAGAAGGGTGGTTACACACAGGCTACGCTCGCAACCCTCCGCACATACTAACGTGGATTTATCGAGCCCATCCTGCCGCGTAACGACGACTGACTGCGGACGAGTCTATACTCGAGACCACGAGGGAAAGACAGAGGAAGTGCAACACAGAGAGGAAAGACAGAAAGAGATGGTACAAGGGGTAGAAAGTTACAGCTGCTCTCTTCGCCGGTTGTATCAATATCTCGTTAGGAGCTACGATGGAAATAAAAGCGGAATACTCGTCCTCGAGGCTGGCCGTGCAAGCGAAATTGTAATCTTCCGTACAGCCCCGGTATACCGTGCTCTTCTGCCCGTTTACGATGATAATCGTAATTCGAAAATAGAACGACAGATCGGGCGGCGGGACGTATAGGTAATCGATAGTCGCGTGCACGGTGTGGCGAACTGGTTCGACTTCGAAGAGAATTATCGGCCGTTGGAAATTGGCGACAAGTTGCTCGATTTTCACCGAATTCGGCCCGTTTTATGCTCGCCGCGTTCCCGATGCAAATGGAATAATGCACGATGCGGGTTGCATCGCGCAAAAATGGAAACGGTGGGGTATTGGTTCCTGGTCCGTGTCGAACGAGCATTCGGATACACGGCTGTTGTTCAACGCTATCGAACAGGTTTTTACTCTTCTTTGAGTATTTACTGGGATTATAGAAGGTGGCTCGATGGAAATTACCGCGTTTAGAATATTTTTCGGTACTGTGAAAACGAGGGTAATTTTTCTGGGTGAAAGTTATTTAGTATATTTTAGGACAAAGAAAATTGTTACGATCCTATAGTAGCTCCTTTTATGCTAAATAATGTAAATAACTGTTATTGGGAAAAAATTCTATTCTACAGTTTCGGACAAATTAGCATAAAATAACGTAAATTCAAATTTTCTTCTTAATAACAAAAAGACAGTAGCTATTTACTAAAGCACTGAAATGTCTGTTTTTACTAACTTTATTGCATACAAGTTACAAAAAGTACAGTATTAATTTTGAAATTGAAGACCATGATAACCAAGTAAGTAGACGTTTTTAAATTTGCGAAAGATCGAATGAAACAATGGAGATTGCGTAGATACACAAAATTTAAAATTTAACTCCATTGAAAAGCAGAGTTACCTTGTTTTTGTATCAAAAGGTCTTCAATTGAAGTTAGCAGGGAAATGTAATTTGAACACACGTAACACACAAACGCGATGCATGTAAATTAACAATACCGTTCAAATGACCTGAATATCCCGTGTTCGTTCACGATCGAAGAGCCGAGTTAAAAAGCATTACCAGTTACCATCAAACGATCGTAATGGCGGCGTGGTATCCGTGAGTACAGCGCTGTATCGTCCGGAAGTCGATTTGCTGTTAAATGGCCTGTATGATTTTTATTAGGTACTTACGAGCACACATTGATTTCATTACCGACGAGTGTAGCGTTTCACTGCTCATTAAGCCAGGAAATAGATCTTTTGAACCCTGTGTGTCGTGATCGTCTTAGCTCTCTCGGATGCCTAACCAACTTGAAACTTGATCGTAATTTACACTTGGTCCATGCGATCGTGGGCTCACGCACAGGCAAACGCCGACTAATGGACGCGCTTACGTACACAGGGATGAAAATAATTTTCCGTTCGCGAGCGAACGAAATTAAAATTTTTCCATGCCGTCGCGCGCGGCACGCCGCTTCAATTTATACGGCCTGATATCTATTGCCGCGCTGGCCCGTTGTAAAAATTACAGTTCGGGCAATTATTCCCGCGGCAACCGTATAACGGCGGATAAGCATGCGAGAGCGAGCTTATATTCGTTTCTAGCGTGGCGGAGAGCGTTCCGGTGTGACGTGCGCATGCAAAGAGGAGACCGTTTGTTTCTTCCGACTCGATAAATGTTCTTCGCTTTTAGCAGAGGCTAGGCGGTAACGATGGAAGAAAGATGTTTGGTAAGATGCGATAAGTACGATGTTTTTATGGGGTGTTAAATACGTAAGGACGCAGGAATTAACTTCTTAACCAATGAATTTTTTTTTTTTTTTTTTGGTAACTTTATTAGAACCGAGTACAAAGCGTCGTTGCGACGCTCATCCAGGTTCGATAGGTGTTCCAGGCATAGCTAAGGGTTATACAGGGTGTTTCAAACAAAGCGAAGGACCTGTGGCAGCATATCTAGCGCCACTCCCTTGTCGGAATAAATAGTTTTAATTAGTTTAGTCTAGCTCTAAGGAATGCGTGCGCGTCGCGCGGAAAATTATTTGAGTGGAGGTTTTGCTTGAGAGGCGTCTGACCGCATCGACGAATGTTTGGTTCAGAGCGAGAGCTGATCGGTATGAAAGAAGAAAGAATAATCTTTGGGAATGATCGTCGGTGGATGAATATGGTATGAATCTTTAGTCATAGACGAAAGCTCGGTAAGAGCAGTCCTGCGGATATCGCAGAGGTTATGCGGGAGTATAAATGATGGCGGACATCCAATCGATCCCGAATTTTCCTCCGCCTCAGACCCTCAAAAGAGTGGTTCCTGACATATTTTCAAGCAACTTTTTTCTCTGCGAAAACGTCGAATTCGGTTCTAACGAGTTATTAACGAAAAACACTGACCAATCACAAAACGAGTATACTTCTGGAAAATTCTGATGTTAATGTAGACCATAGACTAATCACAAGTTCCAGACTAAGTTTCAAGTATCTACACTGGGTGACACCGTTAGGGCTGTTCGTTAACTCATTAAAGCCGTATTATCGAAGTCACTCGGCTGGGTCGCTTCATTCGAATAGCCCAGGTCGGAAGTTTGATGTCCCGACAAGTCGACAGCGGTGGAGGCAGGAAAATTAAAAAGGGAGAAAGATTACGTCGAATTGGCAGCAACTTAATCGATCAAGGAGTCACGTCACGGCTCCACGAGTGCTCGACGAAGATCCATCAAAACGTCGTGGATGATGCGCTTCGGACAACTTTCGCCCGTATCGCGCCGTTGCACCGTCAAGAGCCTTCGAGCTAAAGTTTCGCGGGCGATCTTTATTCGCGGCTGCTGGCTCGACGATGAAGAACATTGACAAGGGTCGTGAGTGACTGTGTTTGACAATGATTTCATAACAACGAAATTTATAGTGTCACGTATAATGGATGTATTTTTTTAAATATAATTGAACGTTACTTTTTGATTAACGATGCCAAGCAATTTTCTCGATGGATAAATTTAATACAGCAGTTGAATTAAAAATTGTTCTTGTCGTTGAAATATGAATGGAAAAATTCAAGAAAAATGTCAAACATGTTAACTTGATAAAATTATGTACAATTGTATAACGTGATACGCTTTAGCTACAAAGCTTGCAACATATCTAAATATTCGACAAACTGCGTTCTTCAGAAGTAATTTTATTGACCACTACTGTATACTAAAAGCGTTTCGAAAAATCTCACACCCAGTTTCCAGCTCTACAATCGTCTTCCAAATACGAAAATGTTTCATTCGAAAGAATTTCTCAATCATACATTTTGCTTTGATTGTACGAAAAATCTCTCACCCACCTTGCGCCTGCAATCATTTCCAAAACGTTTCGCTTCTTTCCTAAAACCCTATCGCTCAACACCTACAGCTCTATGATATCAAAGTAAATGATATTGTTGAATTGACCATCGTCCCTCGAGTTTAACTGTAAACCGATTTGGAGTCTGCTGTTGCCAATATGCGTGCAGCATTGAGAAAAGCGGGAAAAACGCAAGGGAGGAACGAACAGCTATGGTCCTGCGAGTCACATTTTTATAAAAAGTGAGTCTTAAGTTGAACGCGGGGTTGGAATGTTGTACCACTCTTGCCTTCCCTTTCAAAATTCTAGTATTTCCATTTCAATCGTTCTACTTATTTTCATCCTTCTAATATAACAGATATTATTTAAAAAAAAAACACACCAAAAACTTAAAGATAGCAAAATGTTTAATACGAAAGGTGCTGTAACTTCACTGTAACATCACATTTACCCCCTCCGAGCTGTACAATTTATCTTCCCCACATTTTCTTCTATCTCTACTTAACAAAGACATTTAAATATCTCCATTCTCCCTATCCCACCCTACACTTCCCTATAAAACACTGTCCGGTACAAAATACTGAAACCTTAATACCACTTTCACCAGCACCGTTCCAACATTCCAAAGATCTCCATCTCCCTCGACCCTCCAACCAACAAATAATCAAAAATGCCCTTCTGCTTCGCACCTTCTACCACCCCAACAATTCTCCCCTATGCACGCTTATACGCATTCGATATCCCCCGTCGACATAAAGAACAGGCAACTGGTGGCCGTTAGTACTTACGTTCACGCGTCTACACAGCCAACGTGCACACGCATCGAGCTCGCAGGGGTGACCGGGCGCAGACGTTTCGCTCGCCAGTCGAAAACGGCACTTCTAGCGTCTAGCAGCTGGCATTTGGCCAGCCCCGTGGCCGACAGCCGTTTCGAGGGCTCGCTGGTCCACGATCCTCTTCCTCTTGCTTCCTCCGTGGACCGCTGTTGTATACGAGGATTACCGTGCACCGTGTAATTACGTCGGTGTATTCCACTCTTTATCGTCGGTTCGGTGTTGCGCGCGAACGCGCCCAGGCATTTGCATCCCGTTAAACGTCGTAAACTTGTCAAAGAGAGCTGCTGCGCGCAGGATCCCGAGCCGCTCGCCTCGAGCCACGTTTGTGGTTCGTCCGCCTGCGAGACAAAGCGTGGCCGGGCCTATCTGTGCGCCGTTACTCCGGATGAATCGACAGCCAACGGAAGCCAGGCCACACTTAACCCGGGGATTAGACTTCTTATATGTATTTCTGTTCGACTGTTACGTTCGCGATATGGTAATTAGTTCAGGTTGGAAATAGGGGATGGCTGAGCAGGTATAGCAAGAGTGCATATAATGAAGAGTGTTATGGAGTCGACACACGCCGATTGTGATGATTTTGGTACGATATAGGTCTCGAAAAAATATTAGATGGATATTTATATCGGATATGGTTCTCTTTGAAGGGGTGATTAGGAGTACTCAGTCATTGAAGTAGGTATAAATGTTTTNAGGATTAGGCTTCTTATATGTATTTCTGTTCGACTGTTACGTTCGCGATATGGTAATTAGTTCAGGTTGGAGATAGGGGATGGCTGAGCAGGTATAGCAAGAGTGCATATAATGAAGAGTGTTATGGAGTCGACACACGCCGATTGTGATGATTTTGGTACGATATAGGTCTCGAAAAAATATTAGATGGATATTTATATCGGATATGGTTCTCTTTGAAGGGGTGATTAGGAGTACTCAGTCATTGAAGTAGGTATAAATGTTTTTAAATAAATCGATTTTTTTTTAGCTTTTAGACACTGCTGGATTCGGTATTATAATGTAACTTTCTATCTCCATTAGTTTTCAAGATATACTTTCAAATAAGTTTCTTATCCCTACTTTGAGGGTTGATAACACTCCTCCAAAGTAAACGATGGCTGATATAAAATTTTCACTTGTCTAATATTTTCACGAGATTCGTATCGTATAAAAATTTCATAAAAATCAGCATCTTGTTAATTGAAAAAGATTCAAAAGTAGTTTGAAAGTTGATAACACCCCTCTAAAATGAACGATGACCGAAATAAAAAAATACGTGTTTAATATTTTCTCGAGATTTATATCGAGATTATCATTAAAACCAGTGTGTGTCAAAATTTCATTAAAACCAGTGTGTGTCAACTAAGAGAGAACTTAAAATAATTGTAATTAATTTTTAAGTCAACCTCTGTAAGAGAAATTTTAAACAAACTACTATTCCTACAATGATCGCAAAGTGAAATGTATCATCTAGCAAAAACGTTTCACTTTAACTGAAAGAAAACATTTTACACCCAAAAACTTAAGTCACTACCAAATGCATCGTTTTATAAAACCTACCTCTAAAATCCGCCAGTAAATGATCTCTCCTTCGAAGCTTTTTTCGCACCGGTTCCCTCATGGCGACGTCGTTTCGCCGAGCTGGTTTCCCACCCCCGCAACGGGGTCGCAGCCTTTAAAGCCAAATTGTCCGACGTATCGTGGCGGCGTGGATCATTATAAGGATGCGTGGACGGTGCGCTTCTTCATTTGTGTCGTACGAAGACTTATGGCCCTATTAGCCGATAATGGTGAAAAGTACGAGCATAGGGATAACGATCTTAGCTTATACTGATCATAAATGTTGGATAAAATGTCGCGCAACGCGAGGAGGTAATGCCGACAATGCGGCCAGACCGGGCATAAATTCATGGTAAGTGGCGTGAGTTATGAAAATTTCATGGTAGAACCAAGATCCTTTATGCATTCGTGGCGAGCGCCGCAATAGTGTGTTAAAAACGATGCTTTCTTTCGGAGACGCCTCTAACTGGAGTCTTAACGAACATCTCGAGGAAATCCCTTGGATTCGAACAGTAAGTCTTTAAAATTTGTTTATTCATGTATTCTTTTTTTTTTTTTACCTTAAGCGGGTTAATTTCTTTTAGAGTGCTTCCTCTATTTGTATTATTTTGATGACGTGTACTGTGCGTTGTTGGAAAGATGACGAGTGAGAAAGTAATAGATCCACTTTCTTCAAACACAATTATAAGAACAAGGCACACGTATTTTTGTTATTCGTCGAAAAAATCACGTCTACGCGTTACAGGTGAGAAACAAACGCGAACAGGTGTAGCAAGCGGTGTACAAATTCGTATTTTTGAGGATATAATAAAATAGGTTGAACTTCAATGGGAAATTGTTTCACCTACTAGATATTACAAAAAGCCGTACAATTTGGAAATTTAGCATATTTTTTCGTATTACGTGTATTCTGTGCAATCCTGTACCTTTAAATATGCTATAAATGCATAAAAATCCATAGGCTACTATTATTCTGTGAAACTGAATAGAGATTGAGAAAAAGAAGAAAGAAAGTGATTGCAGTTTGTCCAACATCTGTTGCACACGTAGCAAACTCATCGGTAAAGTTCTGACATCTCATAAGCAGATGCGATAGCTAATTATCAGACAACATACGAGAATCGTGTTCCCTGCAATACCTCTAGTGATGAGGGTAAAACCGTTGACAGTTTTAATATACAAAAATAATTTTTCTACCGTTGTGAAAGACTTTCATCACTGCACCGATTGAATATGCTTGGCGAAAAAATGTATCTCCATTATTTCCGTGAATTTGGGTACAGCGATAGGTATGAAATATTCACAAAAGTTTTCATCAACAGAAGAAAAGGGAAAAAAGCCATTAAATGTTGAAATTGTAAAGTATGCTACGAAATACAAGCAACGCCCCAACCTCGTTCCGAGAATTACACGAACGCAGTTTTAAATTTTCACCTTTAACGGCGTTACAAAATAAACACACGTGCAAAAGTAAGTCAAAAAAAGAAAAAGAAAAAAAAAAGAACGCGACGAAAGAAATAATATTTTCCAGCCGACACAGAGGAAACTTGTTCCGAGCTTTCCGACCGCGAGCGAACGTTTCATGAATCTTCCGAAATGATACCAGGTTGTATTTGCTTGCCGACGATTTCGCGTCGCTTTAAAAACGACGAACCTTTGATCGCGCAATTATTTCGTCGACGAGCACGCGTTGCCGCGAGAAAATTGGATATCCGGTGGCGGCGTGGCGACGCTTTCGACGAAGGACAGTTAACCCGACAACGAAGCGGATCGCGAAAGACTCTTAAGACGGCCAGCCGCGATTTAATGAATATTAAAAGGCCCCCATGTATCGAGTTTGAATCTCTAGTACCAGTCATAGATAGCAAATTGGGAAAGTTACTGCAGCCAGGGGTGGTTGTTGCGCGGGAAGGGGTGAAAGAGGAAGGAGGAGAGGTTCCGCTGCCAGAACGCGTTCGCGTCTTGTTGTATTATCTTAGAAAGTTCTTGACATCTTATAAGTTTCGAACTTTTGTTATATACGTATTCAAAGTTGCATCGCTACGTTGTGGCGTGACGTTATTATTGAATATGAAAGGAGTTACGCGTCGCTCGCCCCTTATCGACGCATAAAAATGTTCCGCGTCCTCCAGGGATGTTTAAGCTATTAAGTAGAGTGTTTGCGACGTTGCTTCTTTTTGGATCATATTTTAAAGCTGTTCGAGATTTGAGAAGAATTGGAATTAAAATACGCCGAGTCTTTCTTTACTTGTTGCGTGAGTTAAATATAACGGGTGCATAAAATATTTTCACTGTTTTTCAATTGGACGTTCTGACGATTAGCGTTGCTCAGCTTAACTTTTAACTCTAGTTTTAGTTTGGATTTAAATTAAAGTATTTATGAACAGTAATAATTGGATTATGGAACAGAATATTGGATTAAACAGAATAGTACGTAAATACTTTTTACGGTGATATACAGTGCATTCCGGTTAATTGGGATCGCCGTTTATTTGGGGCAAATACCGAAGAACGAAAACAAAAACTATTGTCTCCGCTTCGCCTGTATGGAATATATCGCCGTTTTATCAGGACAGTTTATGCTCGCGCAGTTTACGATTGGAGATGCAGTAAAGCTTGTTATGAAACAGCGATACCGATCGGAAGTGTTTATTTACTTATTTTTCATTACTTATTAATGTCATTTTATTACTCACTATTATCTTTATTTGCGTGTTCAAACACACATTTGTACTCAAGATCGAGTATCACGTACGTTTCTCAATAAATCGTTTTCGGCTTTATTTTTTACCTTTTTCAGATTTTGTCTATTGAAATTCGTTTTATTAGACAAATTAGTTCAGACAACCGGAATCCACTGTATTTTTTTTGTAACATTAACATATTATTGAAACAGAAAATATAGCGCTATCCTTTTGAACTAAAATTTTTTTTTAGAATTGTTTCTACGTTTCTATTCGCATAGTAATTGTCTTCTCGTTAACGATTCCATTGTAAAACCTTTGATGTCAGAAGCGTAAGAAAATCTTCATTAAACAAAACTAAGAACAAAGAAAGAAGAAAAAACTGTCCCAAATATTTTCTAAAATCTATTTTCCCGATGAGTGTGAGTAACACACAAGCCACGCGACGATGAAATCATCTCTGGTTCGTCACGAGCGAGCCAACGCTAGATTCTTGTCTTTTTTAATTACAGTAATAATTTCCAAAGGGCGAACCACGGAAGAAATTCATCGTGCAATAGAATTTTCATCAAGCCGGAAATGTTTATTGTTTGCAGTCGGAGAGCCACGTTCCCCGACGTTTAATCAGAATATTTCGAGCAGCGGTGCCAGTGGCTCATGGCAACTGTAAAACTCTCGAGACGGATAGTACACACTTGATACATTCTTTGCTGAAGTTAGGGTAAACATAAACTTCAAACCTCCGTGGAGAAATAGAGAGCGAGGTCTCGGCCTGAAAGACCGGGCGAAATCGCCTGGGAATCTAATGAGCATTCCATTGCGTCCACCTAATTTTATATAAATGCAGGTGTAAACAAAAATATTTCGCGCAGCACAGAATCTTTGTTCGTCCTGCGACTCGCGAACCTTCATTTGCGCGGGAATTTAAATAGTCGACGACATCTGTGTTATTATGTGTAATAGTTTCGATTAAAAATAAAAAAGAGGAATTTTTATGGACATATTTAAATATTTTTATAAATATTGATCTAAAGAAAAATTGAAAAGGGAATGGATCAAATAATTATTAGTTATCTATGATTCTTTTGTAGTGTTTTTTTTTTTTTTTTAGGTTGTGTTATTTCATCGCATTCTTTTTATTTATTCAACGTTCAGTTACTGTATAATCGTAATTAATTAATTTCCACAATATCCATGGCTTACGGTTCAAGCAATATAATTCTTTATAAAATATATGTAAACGTATTGGTGTAATATTTTTGTTTGATTTTTAGTCATAGCTCATACACGGTGGAAGAAAAATTAAAGGGTTTATGGAAACCGTGCAGCACCTCTTACATTTTATTATAATCGTAATATTTTAAAGAAAGGAAGTAGAACATAAAATGTGCCATATAATTAAATGAATTACTTCGTTTTAACAACCTGCTCTCATGTATGCCCATAAAATGTATTGCATGTTATGTTCTATGTTAAAATACGGCGAAGTAAAATACATGTAATGATAAGAAAATGAAGTGTGCCGGGTAAATCAACCTAAGATATAAAGGACACTTTCGTTATGATTCTTTTTTTACAACTTGTGCATAAAATAGTGTACCAAAACATATATTTTTTAAAATATGGAGCTTGAAATGCAGCTTGGAGCTACAGTGGTAGCAAAATCTAACTGCACACCACTATATATTTTTTTAATACTTACTGATAAATTGAAACTAAGAAATTTTAAGAAACAACGGTGTTTGTTTCCGTTCTTCAGTATTTATCGCAAATAAGCAATAATTAACCGAACTTTACTGTACTTGCCTATATCCTTCCACCATCTTGAACCCTTCATTTCACACTGTTAGTTCCTCGAACTATCCCAAAGTCTATCATAGAACTATCACAGAACTATCATACGAGCATCTTTTGTATCCACTTCGTGAGTTGTCGATACACGTTACACAAATAATTAGTATAAAATAATGACGAGCAAATTATCCATATATTTTTGCTTCCTATTATGAAAACAATAAACCGATCCGAACAAATTGTCATCATAGAGTAACCAACTAACTCACATCCATAAAATCACGGAATATAGTGATCACTTACAAGTTAATAGCGTAACATAAATGTTTCATGACATGACGTCCTTTAACGTGAAAATATCGACCGATTTAAACGAAGCATTTTCCATGGATCACAATTTCGAAGTTTTATATTACGCTTTTATAAAGTTGCTGACACGGTATGCATATTCTAAAAATCACCGCGGACCTTTGTCAATTCATTGACTTTCATAACGTTATCAGTAACAAGCTTATCTGCTCTCAACAGAAAAGACAGACGGAGCGAGATGTTGGCAGAGAAAGAGAGTAAGTTCGATAACGACGCAACTCTAACCGGTTATAGCGCGAAACATGAAACGTCTTTACGAAGTGTTAGCATTTAAATACGCTAGTGTTACGCGAATAGCAATAAGCGGTTATACGAAATGCTTCACGCTATCGCTACGACTTTATTACTAGCGTAAAAATCCAGCGGAACACGGGTTCGAGCGTAATATGTGGGTCAACGTTTTTGATGGTGATTTAGATTAGAGGGCCACCCCGTTCGGGACGTTCAACCCCTATCTCTTTGAATACACCGAAATAAATATCATGCTCTAAATACGAAAAAAATAGCGTTTCGGTACAATGCTTTTCGACGATGGGAATTTTGTGAATGAGATACAGCGATGATTTTGTTGAGCAAGTTAATTACGCGAGATATGAAAATGTGTGGAATAGATGTTTAATCCGCTAAACGCGAACTGGCAATTATCTCGCTACGGTACATTTGCAATTCTCAAACAGGGAAACCGGTAACCGACTGTTCAGCTCAACGTTTAAACAGAGAGCGTCCTCGGGTAGTTTTCCAAATCTCGGCCAGGGTTGCCGATGGTCGAGGGTCCGTCTTTTGTCATTAGGTCACCGGAGCTCGAAGCTTCGCTCGCTCAAGTTAAGTTATTTATGTGACTTTCCCTTTGTCGATTACTTTCGTTTTCGCTCTCTTATTATTGTCGTATCCAACGTATTCTTGTGTGGTTCAAAGAGAGAAAAGGATGGAAAAACGTTTCGTACGGGGCCTGCCAGTGGACTCATAAGTAAGACAACCTAGCAGGTCCGTGTCTTAGACGCGGGGATACTGAAGTTAGGAGGTGGTACTGTGCATTCTAGGAGGCCAATGCCTTCGATGCGAGGATATTAAAATTAGGAGAGGGATCGGAGATGTATTGTGCATCCTAGCAGGCCCCTACCTTAGACGCGAGGATAGTAAAGTTAGGAGGTGGTACTGTGCATCCTGGGAGGCCTCTGCCTTCGACGCGAGGATATTGAAATTAGGAGAGGAATCGGAGATGTACTGTGTATCCTAGCAGGCTCCTACCATAGACGCGAGGATAGTAAAGTTAGGAAGTGGTACTGTGCATCCTGGGAGGCCTCTGCCTTCGACGCGAGGATATTGAAATTAGGAGAGGAATCGGAGATGTATTGTGCATCCTAGCAGGCCCCTACCATAGACGCGAGGATAGTAAAGTTAGGAGGTGGTACTGTGCATCCTAACAGGCCCCTACGCACGAATTGTACGATTCTTGACGACTTCCGGAGAAGTCGGTGTTAGTAGAATCGTTCTGGTGGCAAAGTGTAGGCAGGTCGCCACAATAATTTTCTGTCTAATTGTGTTTAAACTGTTAAAATATATTTTTTTAATCAAGTACTTCTTTAAAATATTCTTTAGCTCAGTTGAATAAGCACGCGAAAATTGAATTTCAACAATATCATATTTTACAGCAGATTACGGATAATAGTAAAAAAATGCATCGTCAAAAATGTATAAAGTTTGTATGAAAAATTACGAACCGCTTTGATAGTTTCAATGTTTCATATTTCTCGATCAATCCACCTCTGATCTTTCGGATAATTGCGCAACGTCGACGTTCAATTTGAAACGTGGCGGCGTTACAGATCCACGGATTCCATACGGATAATTGGCACGTTATTTTGAAAATTCGCGTAATAGAGCCAGCTATCACGGTATGATGAGATATGAACAGCAGTATAACGAAGACACGTAGAAAGCAGGCCGCAATATATCATGCATAACAAGTGACTAGCCTGACTGCATGCCATGCACGAGCTGTCTAAAGGATGTTATTGCGTTAGACACAATCAGAATCATATTTCTTAGATGATACGCAAGAAACCCGACTGTCTTGGCTTTTCATTTTCACACCACGTCGCCACCTTTCGACCCGGCGATCAATTTTTCTATATCAATGCTCCGTTCCGCCGCCGCTTGAAAATATCACAGACGGCCCCGATAAACGTTCAAGAATGCGAAACGGTGTGAACAGGAAGGAAAAAGAAACAAGTGCAATTTATGACTCGCAATTTCACGTGACGCGTTGTACCGCTAAACACCGCAACAATTATCACTCCGCTGTTCGTTTAACCTAACACGTACGGAGTTAGATTTACGATCATGAATGTAACAACTTTTATCTCGTGTAAACGATTGGACGGGATTCGCGATGCATACAGAAAATTCCTAACCATGCCGTTGTCTCGCGAAATATAATAAACACGTCGAGCCGCGGTACGTGATGTGAAATTTAGCGAAAAAGGTTACCCGAAATCGTTCTGTATTCAATAGAGCGACTATTCGACGCAGTCGAACCGTTCACCGATACCAGAGGCGAGAAAAATGGATTGATCTTATTTTAGTGTCTGATCAATTATTACCAATCAATTCAATCGCTGGGACGTTAATCGAATATGCGATTAAACGATCCTGAATCGTTTAAGTCTATTTTGAGTGGCGTTCGGTTCGACTCGTTGGAATTGTCGATTGACAGCATCAAACCGTAGGATCGAATCGAACAGGTGGATAAGAATCGATCGAACTCCGAGAGGTGGCCGACCTAAGTTAGGTTTCCGTGCCGACATCCAGGCTGCTTTAGCTTCGGCCTCGAGTTTTGCCTATCCGACCGGTATCGGAGGCTGTTTCAGGCGATTTGTGTTGTTCGACTGTCTCTTCGGGGATCGAACTTCGGCCTGGCTTGGAATTCGGCGCTGGTCATCTTCGTTGAAATCGTATCGGCTCGCAGCGAATCGCGGTTAATCCGGGTGACTTAGGACGCGACTTTGGGAACGCTCGTTGGGCGTTAACCCTTTTGCTGAATGTTGGAAATATTGGTTCTTGTTAAAGGAAGGCATCGATGTTTTTCTTGTCTTTTGTGAAAACTCCACATCTTTAAAAACTGAAAATAATTTCCTCCCTGGCTTTTTTTATGGTATGTCCGTTAAATAAGGTTTGGGTTAGTATATAATATTATAGGCTAAAATAATATTAGGTATGGATGTACGTGCTGTAGACATCACCTTGATAAAATCGCTTATAGACATTTTTATATAATATAATTATAGCACATAATTATTTTTACATCTGCACGCGTTACACTGTAATTCGTTATACGATGCATCTAAATTTTAATACGCGTATTTCTGTTATATCAACAGTGAAACTATCAAAGTAGTGAAATAAGAGGTTTCTAATCTCTTAGATGAATTCTATAAATTTGTAACGTTGCATTTTTTGGTATTTTCCGTGACTTTCTTTCAAATATAGCGTTAAAGATTCGTCTCTTCTGCGTTACGCATTTTTTATATATTTATTACTGCGATTTTTTTGGTACAGATAGGTATAATTTAATCGTCCGTAATTTTAGTGTTATCAAAAACTGTATCGAACCGTGTATCAAGAACAGTTTTAGTTTTTACCGCACCGCGATGAAAAAGTAAAGACGGAACGGCGTTGGTTGAAGTGAAAAGTGTAGATGTTGGTCAGACAGACGTTTACGAAAATAACACTGACAGCGTGAGTGACTAGCTCGCATGCTTGGACGTTGAATGATTTTGGTATTTTTAATTTAAGGCTGCAAGTTGTACGGAATTAACTTCTAAATTTATAACAATGCAGGTGAACGTACCGTTCCTACTTTTCGGCTAATTAATAATTGTGGAAACGTTTACAGGTTGCTTTGTAATTTTAAAACAGTACAGCTGTATTTCATAAGTTGGTACGTTTCTTAATCTAGCTTATTATTTACGACAAAGAATTGTGGTTAATGAAATACGTACTGAAACAGTTACGGTATATGAAATGCAATAAAGAAGAAGCAAAACAAAATAACCGGTCGCTTTGTTCTTGAAATATCTGCATTTTCTTTGAATATCCTTTTAAACAATTTACCTTGGCTACATTTAATTTTTCCTCCATAAATTTTCCATTATGCATTCTCTTTTCTGTCCAATAAATATTTCATTTTTTAACAGATAAATTCTTAAATTATCCTGAACAATGCAATCGATAAGCCTCTCTAAATCATCGCGAATAAAAATATCAGTGTCTTCAATTTTGATTTATCGAAAGCTTTCAGTCTTCTCAAAGGACGATCGGTGATCCGTCGCAATTAATGTGCACCCTTTATTTTCAGAAAATTGTCAGGGTTTCGGCGGAACGTGACTTTGCCGAGCAATTCCTTGCAACTCGAAGCCAGATTATCACGATGAACGCGGCTGTCTCGTTACGCACGAAGTCTGTTCGATACACGTGCACGTGGCTTGATGCATTAGAATGATGCAGGAGTTCCCGTTTGCTGGTCGCCATTCGGAAGCACTCCACGGTTTGGTGAAACAGCAAAGGTGCACACGGCTCTCGACGTGTACATCCTGCAGGAATTAACGTTTCCACGTTATGTCATGGACGCGCCATCGGATACGCGTGCAAGAATGTTAACTGCCGATTAATTTCCCAGTGTTTCACCGCTCGTGAACCTTTCATTTTCACCTTTCCAGCCTGGCTAATTAAATACTTGTACCTGTGATATCTCACAAGTGCGTGAATCATTGCTGCTGCTCGAATTCGTATTTATTTAACATGTTCATTTAACTCTTGTTTAATTTCTGAAGCTTTATAAATTTAATCGTGTTTTTGTTTGCTTGAAAAATTTTCTGATATTAAGAAATGTAGATGTACGATTTCTTTTCAGTTTATATTATACCGAGAGTTAAATATTCTCTAAATTAATTTAATGGAATTTTTAGTTAGGATATGATGCAAGTTTAACGGTTTTATTTTTTATTGATTTCTTTTCTTCTATTTTCTTTCTTAACACGTCAAGCATTACGGCGGATCGACGCTGAAATTTTCGTTTAAGAATCGTTGGTTTCTGAGGACCGACAGTATCAATTTATTAAATCACATTAAACAAAGATACGACTTTCTCCTATAGACCTTTACAATTTTCTTCTTAAATTATTAACTATTTTGCGATCAAATGTTTTTGAATTAGTATCACAGCACACAACTTAATGGAAAATCGACCAAAATCAGCGTGGCGTTTAACGTGTTAATTAAAAGAATTACAAAGGTGATTTTAGATAATTTCTTATTAATTTCAGTAAGGAAGTAATGATTCTTACATGTTAGTTGTGAATGATAAATGTTTGGGAACTTCCAGGAACTTTTTGGAATACCAAGTTTAGTAACCTGAAAATACGCAAGAAGTTTTGCTACTTTATAAAGATACGTGTTTAGCGAGTTCAACTTTTAATAAAGTTAGAACTAGAAAAGCAATGTTTACAGGGTGGAGTAAGAATTAAAGGTTTAGAAACCTAACACACCGGAACGAGAAAATTTTGTACCTTACGATTAGTATTGTAATAATCATTATATTTCCAACTTGTTCATACGAATGAACCTTTCCTACCTCCTTACATTATTCAGACATTCTACGCAGGAAGTCCAAAAGAAAAAGCGAAACATTGAAAAATTCTGAGAATGATCTACAATAGAAGTCGGAAATATGATATAGTAGTTTAAAATTCACATTTAAAACTGAAATTCAAGTGTTTCATCTTTTAGATTCAAAGCAGAGAATTTCGCAAAAATTATTTTTACCAAAAGTAGAATGATAACTATTATGCAACTAAGTTCCATTAATTTTATTCGCTTTTCTATTAAAAAAAAAGTTCTATCGTATTTGTAACAATTACCAACATTTTTTACGTTCTGCGAAAGTAACAACCACAACCGTGGGTATCAGAAGAATTCGAAGCGGAGAAATTTGTCCCGCTGTTTGCGCGTTCTCTTTCCTTTTTTTTTTCTCCCGCGTAAATGGTGCTAGAAAGATAAAACTTGTAGGCAAAACTTAAAACTTTGATTCCACTTTCAACCCCTCGAAGTTAGGATTTACTCTCGAACTTTAAGATCTAAAATTGTCAACTTTCGAGCAGGAACGAGTACATCCCGCTCTTCTCTTTCTCTTTCCTCCTTCAACGACTTCTTTTTCTTTTTCAAACACATTGCGATAAATTTATATATATCAAATCTCCCAAGGAAAGATTTTTGTTTTCCTTCGTTTCGCTTAATAACGAGGTTTCGCGAAAGAGTGAAATCGCAAAGCGCTCGCATTGACGCAATTAATACTATCTTAACATTAGAACTATCGAAATGGTCAAAATGACTTACCTCTGATTTTTCGTAGAAATTTTATAAATTTGCAACGTTGCATTTCCGAGGATTTTATATAATAAATATCTTTTCTAATATAATAAAGTATCTTTATAATATTATTAATATAATATTCCATAATTCTTATTATCTAAATCTAAATCTTTACTGATATAATTAATATAAACATCCGATTCCTCTGCACTATGTATTTTTTCACGCACGTGTCATTTGAATGCTCTTTGATATAAATTAACACTAGAACTACCGACGATTGAAGTAGATTTATTTGTACCAAAGAAATCACGATGATAGGTATTTGGAAAAAAATATATATCGCAAGGATATTAAGCTTTTCTTCATATTGTTTAAGAAAATCACTGAAAGCTTCTGATAGTACACCTTTCTTGATTCATGGAATTTATATGAAAAATTATAAACAAGTCATTTTGACCACTTCGGTAGTTCTAGTGTTAATGGTACTTTAATCATCGATAGTTCCAGTGTTAAACCGCATATATCGCGCGGAACGTGCATTATGCGACCTCCGTGTAGAGAAACGCAGCCAGCGGTCTATATCGTAAACTATAGCTTTGACGCGTTTTGTCGTCGTACTAATTAAGTAATTGCTAAGCTGGTGGCTGCATTAAACGGTCAATGTTCGTTCGTTTCGGCGGGGGCAACGGAACTAAACGCGCCGGTGCATCCTATGACGATGGAGCGGTTTAAATGAAACGCATCGTTTCGAAATCCTGGCATTTCAATCCAACTTGCGATTCGCAAGGTATTTTTCCGTTTCACTTAATCCGACGAATCGCGAGCACCACGCTGGATAAGTGACCGTTGCGATCAATGTTTAAAGAGCCGATAGCAGTGTGAAATTCAACGTCGAATTATATGTTGTACGCTTTTCAGAGATCGGCGCAGAGCGAGGAAGAAAGAGACAGAAACACACGGTTGTATCTATGCGTTTCGTCGGCCAATGAATTCTGCATGGGATACCGTGCATTAACGAAATGTAATGACCCGATAGAAACAGCCTCTCGCATTCACTTTGTCCGCCATCAAACTGTGTAACGTCCAAGCGATACATCCGGCCGATATAATATAGCGAATAATTTAGACGAAATCAGAGAGCATCGAGAACGGACGATGCGGTTCAAGCGTCCGTGAAAACGGATCCTCTTGTTGCTTGTATTCGTGTGCTAGGGTGTTTCATTAGGTATGTGGAGAAATTTATTTGTCAACGAAATGGGTGATTATGAATGTAGAATGTAGAACGGAGATTAAAAAATGAATAGTTCAGAGTATATTGTTAACGGAAGGTACTAACTTTCGTCGATATTGGTGCGTTTAAATGAATTTTTTATCTTCAGGATTGTTTATCACAAAGTCATGAGTTGTTTGTATCTTTTTTTTGGGGAAAGTTTAAGCTTCCTGAATATTTTTTTATTTTTTTTTTTATTTTAGTGGAATAAGATATTAATTTTGTTTGCAGAATTGGTTACAGTAGATCTGCTTATAAGAATGATAGTTGGTTTTGATTCGTAATTAAATCATAGCTCACAATAATGTTATACCAGAATAGTGCAACTGCAGCCCCTCCAATTTTTATTTATATATAAATATATTTATTAATTTATCTACATCTGCATGGAATATTTTATTTTATCATCGACAATCCTATACAATTCTTTTATCTTGTATAAACAGTAATAAAAGTCCATGTTGTAGCACTTAGAAGAACGTTGCTGCACGCGCAAGCATACACACTTGTCCGTCAAGGAGCTCCGCCAGTTTAAACACGACATAATATTTTTCCATGTTTAAGTTATTCGTTTAATGTTCATCATAATTTTTATATCTTATCCAAACACGTACACGCTATATTTACATTTTAAAAATTGCAGCACCTCCACAATTTCAAGCTACGAGTCGCCTAAATCAAACAAAGCTTTATGATTAGGAAAAAAAGAACAAAAAAAAAACAAAAAAAAAAAACAAAAAATGGACTTGAAACTGAATTACAAAAAAGGACCAAATAAAAGCCAACAAAAACGGAACTGTTTATTAACAAGATACAAATTTCTTTATTGCTATATCTTGCTATATAAACACATTCCACATGATTTCTTCCTGAATATCACAGTCCATTTCACACAGAACCGCGGTTACGCGTTTACGTTAGATCCAAGAGTTCTAGAGCACAACAGGCTTTCACCTACATCTTGAACCTTCTGAAACCTTGAAGCATGCAACTTCGACGAAACGATTCTAGGACCAGAATCGCAACGCGCATTGTCGAGAAGTTAAACTGCTAACAGGACGAGATTTAAATCATTCCCGTTAACGATGCGAAATTAAGCGAGAGCCGAGATCCTCCGGCAACCTTATTCGACCTACTCTCTCACTAATATGCGCAATATTCAAGGCAAAGCTCGCAAATTGGACACTCCTGTGCGCTATTTGCATTGCGTGCGCTACACGCCGTTGTTTGCCCCGGTCCTAAAAGAAACAAACGTCCGATGCGTTAATGTATTCCACAGGCGTGGCTTGTTACGGTGTTTGTATCCCTTGCTCGTTGTTGCTCGGACGTTTCGGCGTTAGAAAAACTCATGGTACCGTTGGTGTATCAACCCACCTACCTCCCTCCAGTCATTTTTCACCCGATCGAGTTTTCGTTTCGGAAAAAAAATTTTCTTACTGTGAGAAATATAGAAAAATTGTTGATAGAAGAATTTTCTTGTTTCAATATTATGTTAGCACTAGAATTACCGATAATTTAATTATACCTGTTTCTATCAAAGAAGTGAAAATAATAGGTACTTGAGAAAAATATAAAATCCGAGGGAAATAAATGTTTATTCTTATTGGTTACAGAAAAACGCAAAGAATTCTTAAAAGTGCATTATTGTAAATTTCTATAAATTTCTATGAGAAATTGCTTCGGTAGTTCTAGTATTAAGAACGCATTTTTATAAAAATTGGAAGCGTTCAATTAATACGACAGTATAACATTATTAAAATTTGTTTGTCTGCTTGGTGTTCGATTAACACTGCAGTACAATATTATTGAAATTTGTTTGTTTGTTCAATTAATACGGCAGTACAATATTGTTAAAAAATTAAATTAATATTCTGCAGTACCTAAGGTGCCTCTAGGACATACATTGCAAACATTATACTTTCAACTTGCTCAAAATGGATTGAACTTTGGTAATCGTATTCAAGAACATGATATTTTATGGGAACAAAAAATAGACGGTAATTGTAACAAGTACGAGGGTTTATATTCGAGAAAAAAAACTTTAAACCTTGGTGAAATACGCATACGCCAACCGATTAATCAACTAATTGCATATTAAGTCTCCGTACTTACACTTTAGTTCCCTGTATATTCAATACGACCGACCACTTTATAGGAAAATACAATTCAGATCGTTAAAAGAACCTCGTTCCCTCGACGTAACAACCATACACAACTATATTTCTTCGCAGAAGCGAAAAGCAACCTAAATGAGCGATATGAATCTTAGATTAATCGTCGTGACACCGTAATTTCGTATGCGCTGTAATACAGTGCACGTACCGATAAATAGAAAAAGAAACGACCGACTCCACGAGAAACGAACGTCCGATGCGTTAATGTATTCTACAGGCGTGGCTCGTTACGCTGTTTGTATTCCTTGGTTACCTTCGCTTGGACATTTCATTGGCAGGGGAAAAAAAGAAAAAAAAAAAAAAAAAAAAAAAAAAAAAAAAAAAGGGAAAAAAAGAAAAAAAA